>PVJH01011720.1:0-67574 GCA_004026705.1 Nesogale talazaci | reverse complement strand
AAGTACTTTTACTTTCACTTCTTATACCACCCACTGCCTGATCTTTTTAAAATTACAGTATAATTCCTGTCCTGTGAACTTCACCAGGTTGAAGTGCACAATGTCGTTGCCGGTAGCGGTTACAAGCTTGTGCCATCCAGCCAATGCTGACTGACAGCCACCCTGTAAGACAGGGTAGAGCTAGCCCCGTGGAGTTCTGAGACTGTGACTCTGGATGGGCGCCTCTTGAATTTCTCCCACGTGATTGTGCAGACCCCCCTGTTCCCAGAACATTTCCATCACCCCTGGAAAACCTGCACCCAGGAGATAGTCACCAAGAAGCATCACCCCCCCACACACACTTGTTTCTTCCCTGGCTCCACGGTTCGGCCTCCTCCAGACCTTTCCTGTGGACAGGGTCATCCAGAGGTGCCCTTCAGGTCACAGGCTGCTGTTGAGGTTTGGCCACATGGATCAAAAGGAGGCCAGTTCTTTCCGTGTGGAATGACACTCCCTTGTGTGGACAGGCCATGTTGACTTATCCTGTCACCATGGAAGGGGCATTTCGGCGGGTGATTGTTTGGGGCATTGCGTGTGAGGTTGCTAAGGGAGTCTTGGTTTCACTCTTCAACCCACTTGCAGGCCACAGGGGGCCTGAGGTGCTGGTGGCAGGGGATGGGACCAGGGGAACATCTCTGTAGGGGTTGTCTTTTCTCCGAGCTGAATTCCAAGACCCTTTTGAAGGAACCCCATTGGCTGTGCCCAGTAGCCTCCCAGCTACCATGGTGCCATGTCTCCTAGAAGAAGCCTTGAGGTCCACAGATCAGAGCCAACCAGTGGGGATGTGTCAGGAGACCCTCTTTCTGGTAGGGGATAGAACATCGACCCCTAATAACAGTTTGCACTCAACTCAGGCTCCATCATGGCAGAAAGTGTTTTTGTTTATTTGACCCCGGCCGACCCAGGAAGTAGTTCTCACCTGTCAGCCCCAGCTCCCCTAGCCCTGGGGTCTAACCACCTCACAGTTGACCACGGAGAGTCCCACCTCCACCGAGACGTGCCAGTTAATCTTCCACTCCGGGGCCTCTCGCTGTTCCCCCTGCAAGGCCGTATTTCTTTATTAGCTATTCCCAGGGCCCAGGGAGTCCCCAAGGATGTCAGAGCACATTAATTTTTATCATAACATGGAATCTCTCAGGTCTGAATGGCAGCACACAGCTGTCAGGGGCTTTCTAAACTCTATTACTGCTCCATATATCTCTAGGCAAAACCGAGGAGAGAGGCGTCCTCAGCAGGGAAATGTACAAAATGCATGAGATGTGTCAGCGTGTGAGTGACGGGGCCCCTGCTGGAACGCCTCTTCCAGACGGCTCCCCACCCCCACCCCCATTGTCCGTGTCAGCTCACCCCCACCAGCCTGCACCAGACCTCCCCTCTGCCTTGTACCCCAGCACAGCGGGTTTTAAATCAGTCCTCTGCAACTCCGGTAATGAAATGGCTGGCTGGTACTTCTGCCCTCCTCCCAACATAGCTGAAAAGAGTCAAGTCTCCCAGAATTGTCCACAGAGTGTCCACACCCGTGGCATTTTCCCAAGTTTATAAATAAGGGCTTATCATGCTTAATATTTCTGTATGTCCACAAAGTGCAATTTTAATTCGAAGAAAAGCTAACACTTTCCTGCAAAGTGGAGTTATGTGTTCATTACCTTTGTTTCCCCCACTTTATCAATTGAGTAAGGCACTTGGGGAGGGGCGGGGGTCTTGCAGGAGTGAGGGGACCCCAGGGTGATTTTAATTGGAGCCTGGCAGACACAGGCCAAATACCTCTTCTTGCACAAGGCCCTGGTCTGGCCTCTCCTGACAGGGAAGACAGAGGGCCCTGCTCTCAGGCCCTCCGGTCACACTGAGAACAGTTTCAGTTCTAATCTGACCTCTCTGGATGGATGGACGGTATGGTGTGTGTTATTTAATCACCCAGTGCCAGCCAGTCTCATGGCCTGACCACCAAATTTCCCAAGGCAGACCTCATGCCATGCTGTGCCTGGGGTGCCCGTCGGCCGACGGCCACTGCATCTGCATATGGGCCCCTTGCACAAAGCCCAAGCAGAGTGGCTACCGCACCACAAGGCAGATGAGTATAGAGGGATTGGTTTCTCATGTTAAAAAAAAAAGTACATATGGTGCTTCACATGGATCAGATGTGGGGTACCTACATAACTGTGGGGTGGGTGGTGTCAGCAGAGAGAGAGGCTGTGTGGAGCGAGAGAGGAAGGTTTTCATGGGCAGCACTTTTAGAGCCACCGACCATGAACTGCCAGGTGGAAGCAGCAGTGCAGAGTACCTTCAGCACAGCCCTTTCTCAGGTAAGGGTCCCGTTGTGGGTGGGGCTCATGGTTAATGTGCTCAGCTGCTACTCAAAATGTTGGTGGTTCCAATGTCCTCAGCGGTGCTTCTGAAGAAAGTTTCGGGGATGACTGGAAAAATTGACCCTTGGAAATGGTGGGGAGCACAGTTCTGCCCGTTCACAGACAGACTCCCAGGAATTGGAATGGGCTGCTTGGCCACTGGCTTCTCCCTTGTACATCAGGCATGGTACCTGGTTTGGCGGTCTCTGCTCTTCTGGACGGAGCCTCTAGACTGTTATTATAATGCATGGCCACGCTTTCAAAGCCAAGCCTCTCCACTGGCCTATGCCTTCCCTTCTGCCATTTCTGTGAAGAAATCTCCCTTTGGGAATTGACCGAACTCCTCTTTGGTCTTTCAAGACTTTTCTATCCCAATTTGGCTTTGGGGGCATTGGCCAGGGCCATGGACCCTCTGCACAGATGGGAGTTTGCCCCAGTAGCAGACCTTCGGTGCTTGTGCATCTTCTTGTGCTCTGGGAACTGGGCTCAAGGGCAGTTACCAGTAGAGATGTGGGGTACCAGCTCCCACAATTGATTGGGTCCAAGGAGCAGTTGTATAATTGAGGGGTAGATTAAAGAGTCATGAGACAAGATAAAGTATGAAGTGCTTGAGAGGTGGAGATGGAGTCGCAGGCAGGAGACAGAGCTCAGTTAGGGATCAAATGCAAATACATAGATTTTATTGGAGGTAATGAAGGACTTTTGGAAAGGGAAGGGACAGCAGAGAAAGAGACAGACATCTTGAGCTCCTGAGCAGTCCGAGGCCAAGAATTAGGCCAGGGAAGCTGTACCCAGTATTGGGTTGGTGGGATATGTATAGGGTTTGAGCTATAGGCATGTGGGCTAATAAAAGGAAGGGGAAGTTTCTTGTGCTTCTTTTGTAAGTTTAGGGTGGGAGATGACCTATGAGCAAATCGTCTTGTTTCACAAACTTGTTTCCTGGAATTTCAGAGGGGGAGGGCGTGAAATGCTAGAGGCAGGGGTTACAAAGTTCAGCAAGTTGTTCATCTCCTTCTTGGGAGGCTGGTTCAAAGGGGTATAAGGAACCTCCTGCTCCACGGAGCTGCCTGATTTGACCCTGGCCCATACAGTGCTCACCTCCAGGACCACCATGACTTCAGGATCTAGGACCATGCAGAGAGAGAGAGTGAGAGAGAATATGTTTCCAACCAAGGCTTATATACACTCTATGGGTGTGCAAGCCCCCTAGTTATAGGTAACCACATATGGAACAGGAAGTGGTGGTACAATAAGTTTACAGGTAACAGGAGGGATACGCAGTAGGAGGGGGAGGCACTAAGGACACACGTGACAGGAAGGTACATACATAACAAGATGGGTGGACTTTAGAATCAAGATGGCAGCATAATCTTGGTTGTCCTTAGGTGTTTGCTTGACCTTAGGTGTCTTTGGGCTCTCCTTCAGGGGAACAAGCCACAAGTTCAGAGGGGAGTGAACTCTACTTCAGACTATATGGTCTGATTGTGACTGACAACCTCCAGGCAGATAACCTTCAGACCGTTGACCTCTAAGTGTATAGTCAGTGACCTGGTGTTTACAAAAGCACCTTAGAGTTGGCATTATTGTGGGGGGACATCGTGGGGAATAACTTTTCCTTAAGAGAACATGAGTGGGGTGCATCTCCAGCCCACCAAGGTGCAGGTTTCCTCAATGAGAGCCCTGGCCTCCCGGGCTCCTTACCGCATGAATGTTGAGAGTTTGTCCTCATTCACTCTCTTCCCAGTCGTTTCCCACACAGAGATGAGATTGTCCTCAGGCCATCCTTCCTGCAATGAGCCTGTTGTTAAATTCCTTGGTGTAGTGACTATCCATAGGTAGTAAGAACACAGGGCAGCAATGTCTTTAGAGCAAAGGTCAGGGGAGACAGGGGACCACTTGGAACCAGGAAATCAAGTCCTTGAGGAAATCACGTGTGCAGGATCCAGTGCCATGAGTGGTACTGTTACCAAATTGATGCATTTGTCAGGTGAATGTGAGTGTGTTGCTCTGCTTCCCCCCCAACCCCCCCTCCACCCCCGCTCCCCCAGCCCATTAGACTGAATGAGGGCACGATTTTGCTGCTGGGACTGCCTATGCTGGGATGACAAAATAGAATCAAGATAGCAGACATGGGGCCACATTTTAAGGCGATAACAAAAATCAGTGTTTCCATTTCCTGTTAAGCCTAAGTACTAATGTTCTGGAATTCACTATAAGAAGTTGCAAATGGTGCATGAAATGAAAAATTCCTGGTGGTCTCCTGGGGACAGACAGTGTTGTGTTCTTCTCCTGGTGCTTTCTTGGGCTGGTTTCCTCCCTTCTCACGCAAACAGAAACAACTTTCTAATTAAGCGTGGCTAGGCTGCCTTGACAGTGGATGCATATGGATTTCTTCAGGACTTGGTGGCATCCCTCCTCTTGAGAGCGTGGCGTCTTTAGAATTGAGAGACACAGCCAACGGTCACCACCCCCCCAGTGGATGCCTGTTGTGTGTGCACATGCGTGGAGGGAGAGGGATGAGTGGTTATTTCATGGTGTCTTCCTTCCTTGTATATGATTCACAGTGAGGTCAATGAGTGAGGGCGTGGGAAGTAGCGTGGGCATATTCTATAAATCCACGAGACCATTGTGCATGTGTTTCATGTTTCTACAGTATGTGTTACCATCCAGCAGTATGAACCTGCAGTGAGTGATGCTCTGAAAAAAAGAGAGTGGTTAGAGGACTGATGATCCAAAGGCAAATTTTATTTCCAAAGTACAGCTTATATATTAATGAGGCAAGGGTACATAGCTTGCCTAGTACAAAAGTAACATCATGATAAAATTGCTCTAAGCACAAGCAATTTCTTGGGACGAAACTTATCTCAGTGGACACAGGGCATCTCAGAATATGGGGAAACGATATAAGGACACAGTGTCTTCAAGCATCGTAGAGAGTCACCAATGCACTTCAGTTAAAACTCAGTGATTCTCTATAGTAGGAGTGGGCACCAAGCTCCCGGAGTGTGACCTGGCATCTAGGGAGAGGGTGACAGAGTTTGGAGTCACCTGCTGTAGGCGTCATCTCTTCCAAGGCCAATGACAGGCACTCTACACACTTCTCTAATTCTCCCAGTTACCAGTCAAATGGGGAATTAACCGCTTCTTTCACAGGCAGGAAGACTGTAGCCCTGAGACACTCCCAAACTCTCCTGCAGTCAGCATGGCCAGTGAGAAGCTGTCAGCTTTGACCTGTCCCATTTCATCTGCTGGAGTTTCATAAAGTAGTGGAATCTTGTTATGAAACTGATAGGGTTCTATTCATCTTAACTATCTATCTATCTATCTATCTATCTATCTATCTACCTATCTATCTATCATCTATCTATCCATCCATCCTTTAACCCTCATTTCATCTATCACTAAAGCCAGAACAACTATGAGTTGCAAGTGTAAAAGGAAATCATTTGAATGTACTGAAATGCCCTTCCATGAAGTGCTCTTCTCACTGAGACCAAGTCAATTCCAACCCAACCCAATGCGACCCTCTAGGGCAGAGCAGAGCTGCCCCCGGGGGTTCTGAGACGGTCACTCTTCACTAGAGTAGAGACCCTCATCTCAGTGTGTAACCATCCTGCCTCCAGGGGGCCTCCCCAAATGCCCTGCGTATGACCATATTTTAACCGCAGCTTTCCCAGGCTGGAATCAATTGATGATTGTGTACACGCATGCAGGCATGTGGGCAAAATCAGCACATTCCTGGAATGGCTATTTAATATTTAATGCTACCAACTTTGGACGTATCCTTTGCCAAAACATCTTCTGGTACTGTGAATGAGAGAGGCCAATTTTCTGGTTTTGTTTCCTGAATAGACAGAAGCTCATAAGAACCGACAGACCAACTAGAATCACCTGGTGTTCTCCCGGGGGCGAGAGGGCTATTGGGCCCACAGGGCAGCAGCTGCTCTGCCCAAGGATGGGACTAGCCTTGTTTTTTCTGCAAGTAGACTTGCTGTGGTCAGTTTTCTGCTGCAGTCCATGGACAGGGATCCTCCTCTGAAATCGTCAATAGCTTTCATCCCCTCCTTTTCTGGGATAAAAGGCCACAGAGTATGGAGTGAAACTTGCACTCAGCTGCTTATGCGACTGTGGGCCCTGAGATCCTTCCTGTTTCTTTTTTTTTTTCCCTTTATTAAATAAGTTTTATTGACATATAATTTATATACTTAAATACTTCAGTCATATTGGCAAGAGCTGTATACTCACCACTACATTACTACTAGAACATTTCCTTCCTTCTTGGATTCCTTAGTAGCTCCCCATCTCCCTTAACTTTCTGTCCCTCACCCAAAAATCCATGAATCCAGTTTACTGTCTCTATAGATTTCCCTATCTTGGAAACACCAACACCAGCCCAATCACCTTCCCCCTCCCCCCCCCCAAAAAAAACAGCTATAAAATGTATTTCCTTATCTGGAATATTAGCATCTAGTCTATACAAAGGCCAGAATGAATGCTCTGTTTGTTATTAGAAAAGTCAAAGGCAACTTTTTTTCTCTCTTTGAATTACTGTTTTTGTACATATGAAATAGAATAACCTTTTCTGAAAAGTCAGGGTAAATCAACTTTTTATCTTCAGTATGTACCTTTCTATCTTCTCTTCTTCCTCATCTTTCTTTTTGTTTTTAGATCATTTTTATTGGGGGCTCATACAACTCTTATCACAATCCATACATGTATCCATTGTATGCAAAGCATGTTTGTATATTTGTTGCCATCATCTTTTTCAAAACATTTTCTTTCCACTTAAACCCTTGGTATCAGCTCTTCTTATTTCCCCTCCCTTCCCACTCCCCCCTCCTTCATGAACCCTTAGCCATTTATAAATTGTTATTATTTTATCATGTTGTACACTGTCCGATTTCACTCTTTGCCCACTTGGCTGTTGTTTGTACTCTAGGGATGAGGTTATATGTAGATCCTTGTAATAAGTTTCCCTTTTCTACCCCACCTTCCCTCCACCCTCCCAATATCATCACTCTCACCACTGGTCCTGAAGGCATCATCTGCCCTGCATTCCCCATGTTTCTTTTTCAGTTTTCAAGTGACATGAACTCTTGCAACCAGCTGGAAGCATGCCCTCCATGGTGGAGCATTCCGTGTCCAGGAGGAATCATAGGCATACCATCCCACTCGGCTCACTCTTGCCCTTCGTCTGAAATGTGATCCTCAAAAATTGATACTATCCAGAAAACTGGAGTGGTGTTGACTTAACCCCCAGATGCCTTCCTACATGGATACAGATCATGATTTCTTCATCAAGTGTCCTCTGTCACTCCCCTCTGCGGCAGCTGCCTTTGCTTTTTAGAGGCTCTAATCCAGGCTGTTCCTGGATTTCCATTTCTGATTCCTGGCTTCCTTGAAATTTCAAGGACTATGAGAGAAGGGGTCTCAGACGTTCTCGGGGAAATGAAATGGAAAAAAGTTCTCTCCACGAGCAATTTGAAGATGCCCCTGTGTATTCTGCCACATGTCCATCTAGCATTGATTTGGGTGCATCTTCTCAGTTCTATACAAGAGACGTCTCCTAATTCCATAGCAGACCCTGGGCCAAGAACTCTGTGCTGGTGGGCATTGCCTGATGCCTGTGCGGGATTCTGCCCACGGTAGAGAGCGTTGAGGAATGTTGGAAGGGACACATGGTAGACAGAATCAAAGAACAGGCCACCTTGGAAGTTGATGTTCAATTCACTTGAACACTCTGGATGCCCTGCGGCTGGACTCTTGCCAATTCCTGATAAGCTGGCAGACTAGTGTGGGCAAAACCAGCCCCTCGCACTAGCACAGATACAGTAGGTGTAATCGTATGTTTATGATGTATAAAGATCATAGTAAAGTCATAGAGAATAAGAGAAGAGGAGGTAAAATAAAGGAGTCAAGACACATTATGTGGAAATATGCTCACCTCTGGGACGGCCATGACCAACAACCAGTCCTGTGCATAGAGTGGGCAGATAGGGCAGGAGAGAGAAAATGTTTCTAACCAAGGCTTATATATCTTTGGAGGCATGATTGCAGGTAACCACACATGTCACAGGAGGGGGCTTTATAATGACCATACGCATGCCAGGAAGGAGATTATTTGGGGGTTTACGCTCAATAGGAAGGATGGGGGAGTTAGGGGTACACATGTGACAAAATGGGTGGACCCTAGACTCAATATGGCAGCCTAACCTTGGTCACCCCTGAGTGGCCTTGAGCTCCCTAGACTTCCTTCCGGGAAACAATCTACTGCCCTTAACAGAAGGGCATTGTTCCTTAGGGTGGGGCAGACGATATATACAGTCTGCTTGCTCTGATGGCTGATAACCCTCCTGAAGAATAACCTCTGACCTGCTCTTGTTGACCTTCTGGTGTACAGTTATTTACCATGTGCAGCAAGTGGGCTCTTGGATTTGGCATCTATTTAGGGGAGACAATTTGGGAGAAATCCCACAGACCAGATACTTAGAGGAGTCAGCAAGGAATGGAGATGTCTGTGAGGATGGGAAAGGACCGAGGTCCAGATCCTGCTGGGATGTCGCCATTCCTGCTGGAATCTGGGCCACTGTATCTGGGTCAGTAGCTCTGGCATCAAGGTGCAATGGGGGGGAGGGGAGGGCGCGCCTGAAGGCCAGGGAAGCTTACTTTCTTCTATCAGAAGAGAGCAGGCGCTGCCACTTGCCCCACAGCCTGCCCCACAAGGATGCCTGTTGAACTTGGGTTTTCTGGTTGTGTCAGTTTTCTGTCAATCTCGCAAAAGGCCTAGGGAGAGACTTCTTAGAGGGGGCATTCCTTCTGAGGAACCCTTGAGAAGCAGAGGCTGCGGTGCAGAGGACACTGAGTTCCCATTAGCTCCAGCTTTGGGGCACTCGTGGGAAGCGCTGGGAAGAGTAGGGAGTAAAGTGACCAGTTTAAGAGGGACACCATTGACGGGGGGGGCGGGGGTTCTTGATTAAAAATTTGGTCTCTATGGAGCAACAAAAATTTTCATAGAACACAAAAATAGTATTGTAATATATTTATTTTAATTTTAAAACGCTGCGGGACATGGAACAAATGTTAAAAAACGGGGTGTCTGGTCACCTTACAGTCAAGGGTATTATGACATTATATGTTACTAAGGACACCACCACCCAAAAGTCTCTGTTCTCATCGTCACCAGGGAGCAGAGAGCTTGGGGACCGGCAGAAGGAGTTTTTGTAGACTGCGCTTTACAATGGCATCATTTTTGCCATATTCTGACTGTTGGGTCCTGGTGGTGTGGTAGTTATGCATTGGGCATGACGGGTCATTCAAAACCACCAGAAGCCCCAGGGGGAGAAAGACTGGGCTTTGTACTCCCATAAACAGTTATCATCTCAGAAACGCACAGAGGATTGCTTTGAGTTAGCATTGACTGGCTGGCAGCGAGTTGTGTGTGTGTGTGTGTGTGTGTGTGTGTGTGTTGGTCTATTGGGCCAGGCTATACTTGCCAAACCAACCAATCTCACTGCCATCGAGTGGATGCCAGTGCCCTGCTCCTGTGGATTTCCAAAACTGTAAATCTTCACAGGGACAGAAAGCCCCATCTTTCTCCCGTGGAGCAACTAGTGGTTTCGAACTGTTAACATTGCAGTTAGCAACCCAACTCATATGCACCAACTTCTAGCCACTGTGCCACCAGGACTCTTGTTCAGAGTTACATGGGCCTGTAAAGACCAGGAGGACGCCTTTTCTTCCTCAGAAAGGAAGAAAATAGAAAAGCCCAAACCCAGCCCCCTAAAGTGCCGCCTGCTAGCACCAGCTTTAGGCTCGGGATGATATGCTATTTCTGTTTCCTTCCTGTCGACATAGTTTGAACTTTCCTTTTGATATTCTGTAAATATTCATCATCTCAGAGCCTTTTGAATCGCAGCCTCTTTGAGTCAAAACTGAGCAAAATGCACCATTTGAATAATAAAGACCTCATTAAAGCGAAGGGAGAGGGCTTCTTTTTCTTCTGTACAAGCCAATTAAGTGTCTTTACAATTAAAAAAGAAAAAGTCAAGCACTTTATAGTTCCGTATTCCATAAGCCTGTTTTTAATTAATAGAGGCGACAGGTTTTAGGTACAGGGTATACATTCTGCCTCTGGTGCGGTGCAATTAACATTAATGAAGGGAATGAAAATTGGGTGAGGAAAGAGCTTGCCAGATCCTCTGTGGGTCCATGCCTCGAGGCGGCAGTCTTGGGCAGCATGTTGCCTTGTTTGATGTGGCTGGTGTTTCCCTGAGAAAATGTGTAGACCAGGAGCGAGGTGAATGCCAGCCGTATTTGTTTCTGAGCACCGACCTTGAGGGATCACAGACTTGCCCACTGGAAGTGAGAGAAATGTCTTCCCTGGTGCATCTGGAGGCCAGAAGTCTGAAGCCAAGGAATTGGCAGAGTAGGTTGCTTCTGGAAGCTTCTTTCCCAGCTCTGGTGGCTGCCAGCGGTCCTTGGTGTTCTTGGATTGGTAGACACATCATGCCGATCTCCACCCACACCATCACATTGCCCTCATTTCTTTTGTGATGCTTGTCCTTGGATTAAGGGCCCACCCGAATCAGCAGGATCTGACTCTGAGATCTTAACTTAGTCCCATGTGCAAGGTCCCTTTCTCCAAAGAAGGTCACATTCCGAGTGTTACTGCCTACAAGGGACAGCACCCTAGAGCAGCACAGCCAATTCACTAATCCAAGTCAGAGAGGAAAAGAGAAGTGTCTTAGAATGGGGACTTCTGGGATGGAATGAGGCCGATGACATCCCGGGCTGCCTTGATGGAGCTCTGTTGGGGATCTGAATACACAACGGATATACACGTGTTGGTGTGGACCTCCCACCTCGGGAGAGTCAGGATAACCATGGGAAACAGTTGTTGACCAGGAGCAAGCAGACCAACAGAAGTGTAAGGGCCAGTCTCAGGATGTCTCTGCTGACTGGCCAGAAAACAGGAGTTAGCGTTTGAGTCCCAAACAGTCAGACAAATAAGAGAAGATTCCCAAAGTCCCAGGTGACAGGCACATCCAACCTGTTTGACTCTGAGCAATGCAACAAGCTATATAACTCCCATAGAGACTGCACAATGTCGCTTAGGCTTACTGCAGTCAAGAGAAGTAACCTGGGCTACAACAGGTTCTGGGTGGACGTATTTTTTGGGGGCCCAGCATTCACCCCCCTGCACACTCAGTGGCACACTTTCTTGGGTGTCAGGTGCTGCCATAACAGAAGACCCACAGGTGAGTGAGTTTAAGGAATGCACATGTCTTTTCTCATCGGTTAACAGAGTGGATGCCTGAGTCCAGGGCACCAATCACAGAGGCAGGGTTTCTCTCTCTCTCTCTCTCTCTCTCTCTCTCTCTCTCTCTCTCGCTCATGTCTGAGTCCAGGGCGCCAACCACAGAGGCAGGCGCTCTCTTCTTCTTCTAATTCTTCTTCTTCTTCTTCTTCTTCTTCTTCTAATTCTTCTTCTAATTCTTCTTTCACTCTCTCTCGCTCTCTTCCCAGAGAAGGCCCCTGTCTCTTTTCAACTTCTGTGTTCTGGTTCCTTGGAGAGCTCTGTGATGTGACATCTATCTTCGCCATCTGTGCTTGCTTGCTTGCTTAATGTGCCCTTCTAGCTCTCAAAAGAGAACGATTTAAAACGCACCCTTTTCTAATACTGCCTGCCGTGTTCACATAAGCAAGAGAGCCCCTCTCCAAACCAGACTTGGGTTTACAGCACATCTGGTGAAGAGGGCACACTTCGGTGCTACATGTTCAAGCCAGGGCACACACCTTCTACAAATGATGCCCATGAGCCGTGTTCCAAGGGGCAGGCAAAATGGGGAGCACTGTTCATAGAGAATTCAAGAGCAACAATGAATCTGACTAAATGCAGGTCTTCTTTCTATTGCCACTCCACTCCAACCAATGTAAACCCAGCCTCCCTGATGGGTGCTCCTCTCTCCCTGTGTCCTCCCCTCCATACCCCACTGCTCAGTAGGGAGTCAACTGGGAATGTTGTTGTGTTTTCAATGTGATATCCAGGGCACAGGGTTATCTATTCCCACCAGCTCTGTATTCCTAAGGTGATACCTGCATCAGCACACTATTATAAGTCTGCTCCTCTGAGAGGTAGACAAGATCTCTCCTCTTGGGTTCTTTCCTGCTGCTGGTAGAGTTGGTGGGATAATTCTAAGGTTAGTTCTTTACGAGTGAATTTTGACAACAATTACAATGTTCGTCATTATTTCTATTAGGCATTTAGCATGAGCGGCGGTGGTGATTTGTGAGACCTCTTTACATAGTGCAAGTTTAGGTTGTTGATCTCCTTGGACACATTCACATCTTGATCCCTCTATTCTTTGAATCCATACGGTAATTTTTATGGAGACATTTCTTCATGTTTCTTTTCCTCACCTGTGTGTGTGTGTGTGTGTGTATGAGAGAGAGAGAGAGAGAGAATTTTAAATGCTACAGTCTTAGACTGGGAGGGATAAAAGATGCGATCATAGATTGTTGCTGGTAGGCAGACCCAGAACCACGAGATGTTTCTCTGAAGCAGAATCTGACTTTTAATCTCTTTGCAAATGAAAGCGTTGTTGAGAGACCAAACCCCAAACCACACTCACTGCCATCGGGTTGACACCCAGTGACCCTTTGGAAAATATTACCCACACGCCATGGCCCTGGGACCTTTAGCTCTTTCCATGAAACACCATCGAGTTTAAGGCCCTTATTTTACAGACAGTAGCCAAAAGCTCAAAGAGCATAGGCAAAAGAAGGATAAAAATGCACATTGGTGGGCTCAGCACTCAGAGCTCCTGCACAACCCCATCCTGGATGCCAGTGGTTTGTGGGGGGTCAATAGCCTTTCAGAGAATCAGCCGTTGAAAACACTGAGACCCTACTTGGGTGGCCAGGTGACAACGCTGTAGGTGTGGCTGGTTCTGTTTGTCCTGGAAAGCCCCACAGCCCAGCCAATCTCTCATGCCCCACACACCAGCTCAGTGGTGCCCCCATTCAGGGCCCATGCCATCCTTGCTTGGCCCATTCCGGCTGCTGAGGAACCTGCCTGTAGGACATGTCCCTCTGGCCGGTTGGAATCATGAAGAGTCTACTGATGCCCAGGACCTAGGGGTTCTCCTGGCTCTAGAGTGGCCACCACCACTTAACATTCGCTCTTTATTTTACAGGCCTCTTCATGTGCTTGTGTGCAACGCAGCAGCCTTTGCTCTGCCCTGGAGCCTCACCAAAGATGGCCTGGAGACCACCTTCCAGGTGAACCATCTGGGGCATTTCTACCTGGTCCAGCTCCTTCAGGACGTCCTGTGCCACTCGGCCCCTGCTCGAGTCGTAGTGGTCTCCTCAGAATCACATAGGTGAGTTAGAAGACAACCTTCTGTATTCCCATCCCCCACTACCTGCTCCTGCTAATACTCATAGAAGACTTTCCTAGAAAAAAAAAAAAATCACTGTGACTAGCTCTACCAAGAAAAGTGTGGGTGTATCTAAAATGGTTTACTGATTTCTCTTTCTTTTCTTTCTTTTTGGATGCTGTGGGGGAGCAGTTTGGGGAGATTGTCCATAACAGTGGTGCTTCCCCACCACCACCCCCCACCCGTTTTTTTAAACAACTACACTTCAGGTCCCCCATTGATTGAGCTTAGAGATGGAATAATAATTGATGAAATCTGAATGGCATGACCTTTATTGATTTGTCATTCACCAACTTCAACATCCTACCAAGAAGAATGGGCCGTTATTCTAGCTGGAGAAACAATGCAATTAAAGACCGAGAGATGAAATCCAATTGTTTTATAATGAGAAATTAGGGAATTCAATGCAGGCATTAGCTGTGTAATTGTAGAAAGTGGAAGTACTGTAGTTAGAACACATTAGAAATCTGGCCATGCCTCTTTTGGTTAAAATTTCAATTAAAACATCAGATGGCACTTCTCTGCTATCACCATTAGGAGAATATTCAATGGACTAAAAAGACATTTGAAAATTTCCTCGTATTTTCAGCATATTTGTTTCGGAGAGTTGGATAAACAACCATTTGATGAGAGAGAGAAAAAGAGGGGAGAGGAGAGAGAATGTGTGTGTGTGTGTGTGTGTGTGTGTGTGTGTGTGTGAATGAGAGAGAGAGAGAGAGAGAGAGAGAGATCCCCAAAGACAAAGCACTTACAGGGTTAAGCTAAATTTCATAAATGCTGGGGAAATGTCTCCTTCACATTTGCCCGGTGGCAGTGGGGGGCTGGAGTGGGGTGGGGTGGGGGAACAGAGACGTTTATTCTCAGCAAATCATCTGGGAAAAGAAAGAAGGAAAAAAAAAACATGTAAACAGGTATTCCAGGGCCCATTTCCCCATTTTCTTCTCCTTCTTAAGTCCTGGACTGTTTTAGTGACCCCAAATGAAGCTTATTTTCTTTAATCATACCTCCATAACATGCAACCCCTGGGCCACGGAAGCGAGAGACCAGCCAAGGGTCAGCCTGAAGCCTTTATCTCTCCCCCACACAGGGGCTTACACTAAAAGTGACACACCGTCCATAGATTTACTCTTCCCGCTTGAAATTTATGATGGCTGAACGGGAACGAAAATGCCAGGAATAATCCTCCCCCGCGAGAGGAGACATGAAACATCTCATAATTAGGCGGTAACAAAGCCTGGACACCCTTATCTCCGAGGATCACCCCCAGGTTGGCGAGAGGGAGTGGAGTGGCCCCCTCCCCGCTGCTCAGGAGTGAGCCAGGCTACCGTGGGGGCCCGACCAGCTCGGGTTCCGGAAATAAATCTGCCAGCTCCAATCGCCGGCCAGATGTGGAGGGCACCACGGGATACGTTTAAATGAGCCGGTATTTAATGGGAGATTATGTTGGATCGTCGGCTGCTCGCTTCCCTTTGTCACGGGTGCTTCAAGTGACATCTTTGTTCTTTCCCTCGCTGGGATCTGTGGCCCACCTTGGGGATCTGAAACATCCTTCCATTCCCAAGATGCGTTTCGGAGAAAGGGCCTCGGCGACTCTGGTGTCCTGTCCACCCTCGAGAGTGATCAAGAAGGCTCACCATAAACATGTCTGCTGGCCCATCACCATGAGAGGACTGCCAGCCTCTGACGACATCTGGTTTCTCATGATTCTTTGCACATAGGAAGAAGGGGTCCTTGGCAACATATGTGCCTCCCTCCTCCAAGCTCATTGTCAGTGGCACCTGCACTGTGTCCAACCACCCTCCCACCCCCTTTGCCACCTACCATCCAAGAGCCATGGCCAGCGAGGGGACATGGCATGCTGTCTGGGGGATGCTTCTTCACCACTCCCGAGCCCAGAGCCCTAAACCCCGCTATAAAAAGGAAGCATGGAGATCTAATTACCTCCATAAACCTTGACGGAGTCTCCTCACTGGAGTCAAGACCCCCTGTTAGGGGAAAAATAAAGTCCTATGTTTGCAGAAAATATTATAGCCGGCTGCCCCAAGGCAAAATATTTATTAGCCTGCCCATGTTGTCCCTGTGCTTGAGTTACTGACGGAGCCCGAGCCTGTGAGCAGCATCTCGGAATACCTGAGATGTGTCGTATTAAAATGAGAAGTCGACCTCCGTGCTGTGAAAAAACGTTCGAGTAACAATTAAGAGAGAAGGGAGAGCTGAGCGCCGGCTGAACCCCGTCAGCGGCTGCAGCTGTGTAAAGCTCCAAATTTCCGCACACAGACCCACGCACACACACACAGCTTCTTTCGTAAATGCGCTTCCGTTCTCTGAACACACTAGCTTTCGTCTGCCTAGAATCCAACCTGATTATTTTAGTTGGTTAATTAAAAATATATATATCAAACAAAGCCCCATGTTTAGCACAGAAAGCAAAATGGGAGCAGTTCAGAAAGGAAGTAGGAGCCGTGGGCTTAAGCTACTGTCCCCAAGAGCACAAAATGCTAAGCACTGCGGTGAGCTGCCAGGGGGCTAAGGGTAGGACGTAAGTCAGGCGGGCTGGTGTGTCCAGCTGTAAGGCTGGCGATCTAATGGATGGCCGAAGAGGCATCGATGGACTGGCTCTGAAGGTTTTGATGGCTATACCACCAGCCCAGGATGAACCAGGTCACCTTTCAGGAGGCCTGCCCTGCCTGGGCTTGGAATGGGGACACAGAGTTTTTGCCTTTCACTTCTGGGAGGCCTGTATATACATCCTGGCCCGCTCTGCCTGGAACATGCAGGGCAGGAAGTCATGGATCTGCTCTTAGGCCTGGGGGTGCTGTTTGCCAGCAGAAGGAGGGAGGGCTGACATTCAGCAGCTCGTGCCCCTCCATCTTGGCACTGCCATTGAACCTGGCTCCATCTGATCCCTCATCTTGATCATTGGCCAAAAATCGCTTTTCTCCTCTTGTGAGTTTAGCTTACGCTGAGTTCGACTCCCCGGAGGCAATTCTGCATGGCCATTAACAAACCAGGCAGGGAACTCACACTAAACACAAAGTTGCCACATGTAACTGTCTGTGATGGAAAGGAGAGGATTTGAACCTAGTGGGAAGTTTTGCCTGCTCAGAGATAAGGGTCTTTAGAACGGGGAACTTGTCTCCAAGTCTAGAAGGCCAAAACCATCATCTAACTTCAATTCCACACATCTGGTTCTTGACCTTGCCTTGAGTCATACCCTGGGATGGACAGCGTGAAAGAGGCCCACAGTCTCCCTCCCCCAGAGTTTGCAGAAAGTGTTGGAACCAGAGGATCAAGTGACTCAAGATCAAAATGGCCACTATAAAACCAAGACAGAACATACAACTGGAACCCCGAGGTTGTTCCCTATCCCAGAAGGGGAGCAGTGCCAGGAACTCCTAGGAATGGAACCCAGGAAAGTGCAAGTGCATTTCTGTCCCCACCCCATGTTTCCTTCTAATCTGTGCTATAGTTATCTGTGGGGGTGTTAGGCAGAGGTCACTGCTTACAAGAGGTGTGAGCTGTGCCAGTTGGGCTAAACCAACCCACCAAGATTTTCCATTAAAAAACAAAAGGAGGGCTGAGCCCTGGTGGTGTATTGGTTGTGTCAGGGACTGCGGCCCACTGGGTTGACGGTTCAAATCCAGCAGTGGCTCTCCAGAAGCAAGGCTGGGCTTCCAACTCCCACAAAAACAAAAACAAATCAACAACAAAAGGAGAAGAAGATGGCATTCCAGTAGCATTCAATGGTAGGAGTAAACCAAAAAAAGCGCACACTGCCATCAAGTTGACTCTGTGAACTCATCGTGATCCGATATAGACAGGGTTTCTACAAGTTCATGTTTTTACGGGATCTGACAGCCTCATCTAAACATGAGGTCCCAAAGTGAGTTTGCTCCTCACTCCCCGGGCACGCGCCTGCAAACCTCCTGGTGGTTGAATCTGTGCAGGCACATGGAACACAGCTAGGCTCCGAGTCAGATGGTTACAAGCAGGCTTTGCATGGACTCAGATACCCCATGGTGCCATCTTTGTCCAGCAGGACCTGCCTTAGGCACCTCGGGCCCCTGCCGTCAGTCATCCTGGCAGCCAGAAACAGGCACCCCGACACGTCCAGATTTCCCACCAAGTTCCACTGCCTGGAGATAATTGAGCTCAGAAGTCGGGACTCATCGTGTGGTTGGGAAGCAGACACCCAACCTTGATTTTCCAAGTCTCACTGCTGTATCCTTGGTGGCCTTTCTGGCTTCACTAGTGACGTTAGACCAGCAGTGCTGTTGAACACTAGAAACCGCATGTCACTGGCTGGGCCCCGCAGAAGATGGATATTTGATTTCCATCCAAACACAGGTCTCACCTGCCCAGAGATGCCCTCTTCGCTTTCCACCCAGACTTCACCGCTCGGGGATCGCAGGAGCTGCAGGCGTGTTCGCTCATTGGGTTGCATCCTTTGTTTTTATTTCTCTGCTTCCCATTTGCCAGGAGACCCTCATTATGCTACCTTATTACCCAGTGCAAATGCCCAGAGTTAATGTAACGCGTCAGAATCCGAGAGGCCCTTAACAAAGATGAGACCATCTAGAAGATTTCTTTTGTTCTTAACCTGTTTTTTTACCCCCTCTCTTCCCCTTTAGGGCAGTTCGAACATTGTTGTTATTTAAAAAAAAAAAAGAAGAAGAAGAAGAAGAAAAAGAGCGAAAAGAAAGGGAAGGGAACCAACAGCTGGTGTTTAACGACTCCGTCAGACCCAATTACAAAATACCCACTAGTTACTTTGATTTGTATGCGCTCCTGCCATGGGTACACTTACAAATGCGCGACGCGGCCAGAGCTCATTTTGGCTTTGTTTACATTTATCTTTTAAACGTATCAGCCTTTATGGATGGCACCTCACCAAGGTTACAACCCCTTTATACGCATTAATTTTTAATCTGGAAAAGAGTCCTGGAGGCAGCAAGGCTCATCCATGTTTGCTTGGATGCTCAAACAAAAACAGGCAGGACTCAAACCCTGGCTGAAGTGAAGCCAGCCAAGCCCCGGCCAAGGTTAGGAATGCGGTGTCTTTTAGTCTCCCCAAGCACTGCGCCTTCATTGAAGATGCTTTCCCGTTTAATTTAATTACCTTTGAACTTCCTGTTGGAGGTTTTGAAACTCACATGGTGTGTGTGTGTGTGTGTGTGTGTGTGTGTGTGCACACGCAGCTTAGCATATTAAGATGGCTTCATGGGTCTGTTAGGACCTGATGACATTTATCTTGGATCCCCTGGGTGCACACTGTTTAAGCACCACCGTGGTCTGTTTTTAAGGGAGAAGTTCATGTACCAAGGTCTCCCTCCATGTATCAGGGGCTCCTCTGACTTCTTGCACTCTTCCCCAGTTCTCACAAAATCAAAGCCAGAGCTGGGTGGCCTCTTGTCACACGCGCCTGTCTTCTCTGTTCAGATTCACAGACATCAACGACTCCTCCGGCAAACTCGACTTCAGCCGCCTGTCTCCATCCCAGGGCGACTACTGGGCCATGCTGGCTTACAACCGGTCCAAACTCTGCAACGTCCTCTTCTCCAACGAGCTACACCGCCGCCTGTCCCCACGCGGTGTCACGTCCAACGCCCTGCACCCCGGGAACATGATGTACTCCTCGATCCATCACAATTGGTGGGTGTACACGCTGCTCTTCACCCTGGCGCGGCCCTTCACCAAGTCCATGGTAAGTGGCCGGCCTCCCTGGCTGCCTCTCGCCGTGTTGCTCGCCGCCTGTTCTCCTCCCACCCGTTGCGTCTTGTCCTAGTGTCCAGGTGCACCAGTGTGTACAGGCGTGTACAGGTGCACCAGTGCTGTTCCCCGACACTTGTCGCCGTGTGAGAGACCCCTGTTTCTCGGAAGGTGTCTGTTCTCTGATGCAGTGTCACGGCTGGCTACGATCTTGTCGGGCATGGGCTCTGTTTTGGGTTTTGTTTTTTTTTTTTTGGTTTTGTTTTATTTTTTTGCGTCATGGTGGTGGTGGCTGATTTGGTGCAATGTGGAAGCATTGAAAGCCTGTTTGGTTGAACGTCGATCAGGTACCCTCTGCTATGGGAAAGGAGAGCTTGCTTCTGAATGGGTTGGAAAGCAAGGTTTAAGTGACCGAAAGCGAGGAAATGGTAACCATTCGTTTGTATGGGAAAAGCGTATGGGTTTTCCTAGACCCCACAGATAACCTACAAAAGCTTTACAATGGATATGATCACACCATTAATCTCAGAACCTCGTAGTCCAGAGGTCTGGGGACTTGACACTGAGATACTGAGTGTGCCCTATATGCACCCAAGCTGGGGGGGGGGGGGGGGGCGGGGGGGGGGGGGGGGGGGGGGCAGTGAGGGAGGGGAGCTCGGCTAAACCCCTTCTGCCCCAGGTGTGTGCTACCTCTTTAAAGGGTCCTTGCAAAAAAAAAAGAAAGAAAAGAAAAAGAGCTCTACATATCAGTTTCCCTATTTCCTTTTTGGGGCTAAGAGCGAGAGTCCCCCTTGGATTAGGGGTATCAAAAATCGTGACCCATGTTGAGCTGTCATCAATACGGAGTGGCCTAAGCCCAACTTCTGCTGAATGGGGGAACCTGGGCTTTGGAAACGGGGTTTGGGGAAAGCGTGGGGTTGTGGGGTTTGAATTATTAGCCATCCCTTTTCTTTCGCTGCGAATCGGTATTTGATGTTTGAAAACCCTGCTTCCCAGGGGGTCAACCTAGAGAGTCGAAGGTGGGCCCAGGGCAGGCCTGGGGATGAATCCTTTTGCCTGGGCCACGAGCCCTGGAGGGTTTGCAAGTGTGGCTATTCAGAGGCTCTCAGGAGAAGCCCCTTCCACGAAACCACCTCAGTAGGAGGTAATGTGAGTGCGTAACAGGAATCACCACTTAACGGAAATTGGCCGCCCTACACCTCTTTCAAGGGGACAGTGCCCCTGACTCAAGCCAGGCTATTGTCTTTGTCAGAAGTCGCAGCGCTTTCCTCTGAGCTCTTTCTAGTTTATTTATTTATTAGCTTTTTATTGTGGTTTAGGTGAACGTCTACAGAGTAAATTGGTTTTCCGTTCGGCAAGTTATCCCCGGCTTTGATTTGTGACAAGGATTGCCAGGCCCACGATGGACTGGCCCTTCCACGTCCTCCCTGCATTCCCCATTTCCACTCGCCTTCCCCTTTTCCTTCCCCTTTCCCTTCCTGCCTTTCAGCTTTATCCCGGGAAAAGGCTGGTCTGTTGGAGTCTGTGCAGTGTTCCCCATGGTACCATTGCTGTTGGCTTCAG
The DNA here is from genome assembly GCA_004026705.1 of Nesogale talazaci. Classification (NCBI taxonomy): domain Eukaryota; kingdom Metazoa; phylum Chordata; class Mammalia; order Afrosoricida; family Tenrecidae; genus Nesogale; species Nesogale talazaci. The sequence goes on along the minus strand of PVJH01011720.1, from coordinate 46,480 downwards.
TGGCCTCTTTGTCTCTTGCCTGAAAGTTGAGCCGTGGGGGTGAGTTCAGACCAGTCTGGAAGGCCATCTAAGCAGTCAACGTGCTCTGAGTTTGTTTCCCCCACTCTATCGAGGACCCCACACTGGGACCCCTTGCAGAGTGGTTGGCAGTGTCACCCAAGGAGGAGGTGGAAGACTGTCACTTTGGATTTATGTTCCACCTGTGGGCCGCGTTGTTCCTGGAGACTCTGGTCCTGAGCCCCTGGGCCTAATGACTCATTCCTGTAGGCTACGTGATTATGAGCTCTGACACTCCGATCGTCTCGTGTCCCTGAGAGTGCTGGACAGGGACCAAGTGAACCCCCGGAGATCCGTGTCCTTCAGCACTAGTGTCATCACCAGGAATAGGCCATATACCATGGACTGCGGCAAGAGGGGACAACTTTGTCTCGGAAGAAGTATGGCCAGAACGCTCCCTCGGAGCCAGGGTGGACATGTGCTCAGGAGGGCCCAGGCCCTGGAGAAAGACACCATTCTTGGTGACATTGAGTGTCAGTAAGAAGAGAAACAGACCTGCTGTGGGACAGGTGGGCATGTTGACTATAACCAAGGGGTCTGACTTTGCCATGACTGGGGGCATGAGCACAGGACGAAATTGCCAGGCAGTGTTGTGTTCTGTGTGGGTAACTTTAAAAAAAAAAAAAAGAGTAGTCATTTTTTGAATTGCCTAGATGAAAATAAGTAGGTGCGTCTTTCATGCTCCCCGAGCCCGGGATTCGCAGTGCAGTACAAGTCTTGGTCCACACGTTGAAGACTGAGTCAGATGGGAGGGCCTTCGGAGAACTGTCCTCCACGTCACAGGGTGAGGCTCAGAGACTCCAGGAGTGGGTTTCTGACAAGGTTGGAAGGAGCCACCCTCCCTCCCTTGTGGGGCCCAAGGCAGCTCTGATGGTTGGGACGCTCCACCATCCTGTCCCCAAGTGACTGGAAAGCTGCACTTTCTCGATTCCACAAGCCTAACCTTTTTTTAGATAGGCATATAAATTAGGGAGCCCATGAAATGCGTGGCTAAGTTTAGGGTTTCTTTTTCGGCCAACATTCTCTCTAGTAATGTCTTTGTAGATTGAAGTGTTTGGTGTGATATTCTGTCGCCATCTGAGTCCCAGATGGCCCAGTTTATAATGAGTCAGAGAGGGTGGCTTTGGAATGACTTGTCAAACTCACAGTAGTCACTGCTCCATAAATATTTAGGACTGTGTGCCCTGGGGGGCGGAGGAGCCTGGGGACCCGCCTGCCTATAGACTTGGGGCCAATCAGTTTTCACTGGTAGCACTGGTTGGACTTAGTGGAAAAAAGTCACGCTCACACCATATCCCTTGTACGTGCCTGCCATGACTTCCAGCGAGATGAGGGATGGGCAGGTGCGTGGCTGTCGTTGTAAAGCCCCCACACTTCAGGATGTACACAGTGGGATTCCGAGGTGCTGAGGAGGAGGCGGAGCCTAGCCGCAGCCCCCCAGATCCAGGTGGAACATGCTCTGTGGGAGCTTCCCAGTCCCCTTTGTATCCTCTTCTAGAGAATGTGTGGCTGGGGTCCACCCTTCTTTGTCTGGGAGGTCGGGCAAGGAGACGCCAGGACCAGCCGCAGGCTTGGGGGCCCTGCCTTGGGTTCGCCCCTGCCGCCCCGCTCCCTTAAGCATTAAACAGCAGTGTTCTAATATCAACGTCCCTTTTTTATTTGCGGTGACTTGCTGTGACTACGGTGATTTTAGTTACAGTAATTAGGTCACCCTTCATGGAGTCGGCTATTTTAAGTGCCTCTTTAAGGGATATTGTAGCAGATCAGTAATTTTACAATTGGATGTTCTTGTGCAACTTTATTAAATGTAATCTGTCTTTTAAATGTTGCCCTTTTACAGTTATATATTTCTAATTGTTGCTGTAAATGCATTATCACTTGGAAATTAATTAATTTTTCCATTCTGGCCGCCTGCAGTATAATAATCACTAATGAGAAACGCGTTGGGACTCACTCACAATACGGCGACCCCTACTGGCCGAGCCATGCCTTTGCTGCCTTGCTCCTCTTGAGGCCCCCTGCTGACTCCAGGGGGACAGGTCCTCCCGGCTGGGGGTCCGGGGACAGAAGTACTGGTTCCTCCTAGTTCCATGTTCTGGTAAAATCAAGTCACGGGTAGAATCAGAAACAGGATTATTTGTCAGTGCTATAACACACACACACACACACACACCCTGCACACACAAAAAGGGTACAGGATTTTTCACCGACGTGCTTTCAGAATATTGTAAAGGAGACAAATGCTTCCTGAGCACCTGCTAATCCTGAAGTCACCTGGGTGCCTGCCTCTGTGTGTCTTCCTGTGTATCTTTCATCCTGCCAGAACATACACTCCCTGCCTCTGAGTGGATTCTGACTTGTAGCGACCCTGTTGGCCCAGAGTAGAGCTGCCTTGGTGGGTTTCCTGAGATTGTAATGCTTTACAGGAATGCAAAGCCTTGTCCCTTCCTCCCGTGGATAGACTGGGGGGTGGGAACTGCGAAGCCGGCGGTGAGTGCAGCCCAGGCCTCCAAATTGCAGAGTTCTGCTTCCCTGTCTTGTGTCATAAACCCCACTGCCCTCGAGTCCCTTCTGAGCAGAGCCACCCTGGAGGCTGTGGAGGGGCTGGTCTTTCCTCCTGGGAGCAGCAGGCAGGTTTGAACTGCACTCCCAGGTCTCTGCGCATACGTGTGGCTCTGAGTCTGTTGGGGCGCAGGAGGCTAGATGCTCACCCAGGAGCTGAAAGGTTGGTGGTTGAAGTCCACACAAAGACACCTGGGGACCCAGGTCTCGTACTCCTCTTCCGAAAGCCCCTGGGGAGCACAGTTATGCTCCGTACACGCCGGGGTCGCCATCCAGCTGGCCCCCTCAGCAGTTCGACACCACCAGCTGCTTTGTGGGAGAAAGACGAGAGAGACTTCCTCTGCCATGAAACCCAGTCGCAGAGACGGCCCAGTTCTGTCCTGCCCTGCTGGGGTGGTATAAGCCAGAATAAACTCCTGGAAAGTAAAACAAAACAAAAAACGACTCAGCACCGACCCCTGGCAAATGACAGACTTTTGTCGTCCACCCCACAAAACAGAATCTTGTGCAGGCACCTGCTTTTGCAGCCCCCTGATTGCTCCGACGCCCTCCAGGGGGCGCTCTCCCTACTTCTGCTTTATGGGGCTCCTTTTCTTCACACAGACCCAGGAGCTGTCAAGACCACCAGCGGGCCCTATGTGAGGAAGATGGGTTTTCTACACGCATAAGAAGTTACAGCCTCGGAAGCCCTCTGGGGCCACTTCTGCCCTGTCCTATAATGTCACAATCTGTTGGGAGAGATTCGATAGCTGTGAGTTTGGTGTTGGCTTTGTCACAAGCATAGCCCTCTTGTCCCCTCTGGTGGTTTCATGGTACCTGGAGGGTGCCCTGCTGGAATTTCACCTCACCCCCTGGTGAGAGGCAAGGTTATCACCCTGCCAGGAGACTTTACCAGTCAACCACGCCTCTTCATGGCTTGCTGTTAGTTCTCCGCTGCAAGCCTCAGTCCCTTCCTGCACAGAGCAGGCCTGGAGAGAGCCAGTCAGCTTGCTGGACGGTGCCAACCCCAGCCTCCGAAGCTTGCCTGCATTCATGCCTCACCGTGCCCCTGGCACCCACCCCAGCCCTGCAGCTAACTATCCCTGTAGACATGTTTCAAAGCCCCCCTTCCTGAAATCATGATGCCCCCCCCCCCCACCTGCCTTCTCTTTTTTCCAAGTAAGCTTTCCTTTCTGGTGAACAAGTTCCCGGACAGCTGCTGGCTCGCTCCGCGTAGAACCACGAGGCTGGGCACCGTCACGAGCCGTGTAGGGTGTTTCGTACAACTCAATATTTGTGTTGGCGGGTAACCTGAGAAGGAGGCTCGTGAGGGAGGGCAGTGAGAGCCGAGCAGATGTTTTAGGAGAACTTGGGTTTTCGAATCACTTCACATTAACAAAAAAAAAAAAGGCCTGAGTGTGTCAAACTTCTGGAAGGATTGGGTTGTGTTTCCTGTGCTGCGTGAAAGGCAGCCGTTGTGCTGAGTTTTCACAGATGTGCAGCTGCCTGCCCTGCTAATGGGTGGGACTGCACCGCCCAGCAAAGTTATAAATTATGGCTGGAAAAAGAGGTGTGTGTGTTTCAGGGAGGGGGGGGCACACACACCAGTGTCTTTCTCTGACCTTCGGGAGAGCCAGGATGGGGATTCTGCCCTTGAAGGACCCACTGAGCATGATTTATCGTCGGCTGATTTATAACATAATGAAGGAGATAATAGATGTTGATTTGGCCCTTATATTAGTATTTTAGGAAGGAAAAAACCCTTCTTCTTTTATTGTTGTTGTCCCCCGCACTGTGCTGCTTCCCCTCTAAATACCCGATGCTGACTATAGCCTCAGTCCCATCAAGGACAGAGCCCCTGCCCTGCTGGACTCCTTGAGGGATGTGGCTGTGGCACACACATGGTGGTGGGTCACACGAGGCAGGGCAAGGAATCGGGCTTTCCGAGGACAGCAGTGTTGTCCACAGAGTTGCAGGCAGTGAATGTCAGGTTTAAGCTCCGGTCAGCCCAGCCGTGCAGGGAACTGGATTCCTAAGACCTCTTCTGTGGCTAGGGAGAGATCCCCGCCCGCACATACACACAATACACACTGCAATGGCTGGGCTCCTCTTCTGCCCCGAAGCCTGAGACCATCTCCCTGCCTGGGCTTAGTCTTCTCATTGGATCTCTTCTTCGTTTCTCTGCCCCATCCAGAGCTTGAGCATTGAACGCATTAATTGAGCCCAGAGATGGCCTGGGGATGTGACAGGCTAGGAGAGAACAGAGGGTTTAGAATCCGATGGACTGTATTGAAAACCCAGTCCACCCTCTTCTCCAGGTATAGAACAATGAACTTACGCAGCCTCTTTCCTCATCAGCCCTTAGCCTAGCTGCTAGGGAGTCTGAGAATGGGAGGAAGCCAGCCTGCATATAGGGCAGGACACAAAGTCTTCTGACACAGGAGAACCATGTGGCTAGAGGAGAACCGAGGACTCCGGACTCCCTGTCAAGTACAGAATAAGGGAAGGATTGTTTCCAAGGTGTGTGCACGGAGGGAGCAGCAAGGGATAGGGAGGACAGTCATGAGCCAGACCCCACCCGTAAGTGGCATCCTGGTTCCATCTGGCACTCATTCTTGGTCAACCTTCAAAGTACCTCATCTCCTTCTTCTTGAGGGGATGGTGGGTTTCAGCAGCTGACTCTGAGTGGGCCTACTCCACAACCAGGGCTCCTTCCGCACACGCCAGGTCCTGTGTCACAGTCATGTTTCTTCCCTTGGCCCCCACCATCTTTCTCAAGCTGAGAAGGGTGGGCTTTCTTCCCCTGGGCCAGAGATGCCCCTCTCCCAGTGAGCTGGCAGAGTCACCGAGCAAGCCCAGGCTACTGTGTGTGCTGAGGGGAACCGGAACAGAGCTAGCTGGGCCTGCAATGCTTCCCCACCTTCCCCTTCCCGCCACCTGGGCACCCCTCCATTGGCTCAGAAGCAAGATTGAAAACAAAGAGACGGTGAGCTTGCCCAACTCTTCAGTCTGCCTCAGCCTTTGTTCCCGAAGAGCGTGGTGGGGAGGGAGCAGAGTGACTGTCTGACCTTCACATGTGTGACAAAGGACACAATGAACCTTTCTCCAAGACTCGGAACCCCTTACTTTGCAGCTGGCCCATTCCACTTCTATTCTCCTGCTGCAGCAGCACCCCAGTAGCTCCACACCCTTGCCACCGCCCTGATTCTCTTAGCCTCCAGTTTTCTCATTTCATACTTCTCTGCAGCTTGGTTCTGGGCCACTGCGGGCACTGTAGGCCCCCAGAAACCAAGATTTAACAGCAGATGCCAGGACCCAGTGGCACTCCATGGGTATGCAGCCAAAATGTTAAGAATATGGATTAAAATTATATCTACTTCATTACTTACCGGACATGAGGACTTTCCCCTGTGGCCCTGTTTTTCTAGCCACAGGAAAGAGCCCTCGAATCAGATCCTGTGAATGGTTCAGAGACTAAAAACCAGCCACTCCCCTTCTTTATCACACTGAGACTAACGAGCACGTGCAAGAGGTGGGTGGTGAGGTGAGCGATAGGCGTTATCACGTCCAGTCTCTCTCCATTAGCCTTGTTTATCCCCATCTGAGTGCCCACTGCCAGGTACTTGTTCTGGGTCAGGGCATGTGTACACCCTCTCTGGGACTCAGTTTCCCACCCTGTACAAGGAATTCATGAAAGAAGATGAGCATCATTGCTTTGGCCTGTGGTATTTTACGCAGCAGTGTGGAGAGGGGTCTTGGAATGCAAAGTCTTTGGAAAAATTTTTTGAAGCTCCCCTGTAAGGAGAGAACTAGCAGAGAGAGAGAGAGAGAGAGAGAGAGAGAGAGAGAGAGACAGAGAGAGACAGAGTCAGACAGGGTGACAGTGTGTGTGTGTGTGTGTGTGTACACGCATGTATGCCAACTTTGCTTAAAAACCACCCACCCAACCACCTCCATCATTTCCTAAAAGAAAAGATATTTTAGTGCCAGAAATTGTGAGCAGGGCAGGCCCCAGGGGCACAAAGCAAGTCCCCACCGGGACACACAGCTTTAGTCTCACTGTGATGCTGGTCCTGTTTGTCCTTGTGGGCACCGACTTTGGACTTGCGCCCGGGAGGGTCAGTCCTAGGTGTGACTGACCCCAAAGGGACCGTTTCAGCTCCTGATCCTCCTGGTCACCTCATGGACCCCTGATCCAGAGCCGTGACCCAGCATATTCCATGGAGGGGTGCACAGCCTGAAGACCATACGCTTCTACTGGCTGATGGCAGCCAGATTCCCTGCGAACCCAGCCACCCAGGTGACCTCGCGTCCCCCAAGCCATGCGCCGTCCAGTAGGGGCAAGTTCCTAGGCTAGGGGCACACTCAAGGGCTGGGGGTGAGGGTGGGGCTGCACTAGGTAAGAGTGCTGGGGGCCAGAGATGACTGGGTAGCCTTCTTAGAGACTGCCCGCCGCAGTATTTCAGCTCCTCTGGTTGGTCCTCCTTGAAGCCCTAGGAATGTAGTGGTGGCTCGTTGGGCTGCGATCCTCATGGTTGGCGGTTCACAGCCACCAGCAGCTCTGAGGGAGAAAGGCAGGGCTTTCTACTCTGTAGGTAGCTACAGTCTGGGAAGCCCCCAGGGCGTCATGATGAATCAGCCTTGATTTGGTGGCACTGAAGGAGGTCAGTCCTTGGTGGCAGACTTGGCTCGTTGGCCTTTGAGTGGCCATGAGGTATGGAGGCCTCACAGTGGATGTCAGTGGGCCTGCTGCCCTGGTCTTTGCCCGTCCCTCCGCCTTGACTTCTCCCCTCTCCACAGAGGGAAGAATTCGCCTCCCAGCAGTCCTGGGCGCACCCATTTTGATTTCTCTGTATTTATGCATTGCTGCCTCACAATGGGAGCTAAGATTTAGTCCTTTAATAAGAACGCTTATGAAACAAATAAAGAAATGCTTGGGTTATGTTTCCTAAAGTCAAATAGCTGTTTTCATGCTGCTTTACGGGAGGGGGTGGGGGGTGTGTGTCACGTGAACTGATGGTCTCAATTTTCTTCCCCAAGAGACCGAGTTCCGACACAAGTATCAGAGCTGCTGGCCAGAGACCCTGGGCTTAGATTTTTATTTTATCTTAAAGTTACAAAGCCAGATAAGTTTGTCCAAGTCGTTCCAACTCCACACGAGTCTCCCTCCACAGACTTCAGACCACGTGTAAGCACCAGGGGTTGAATTGCTGGCTGTTTGGGGGTTGGGATTAAGGAGGAAACTGTCAAAGGACACATGACAAAAAAGCCCCCAAACATAGTGCCCTTTGCTTTACCATTTCCAGAAGATAGGGCAGCGGTCGGTCAGTGTTCACAAGCGGGCATTTAGTTTTCATGTTCTGAAAAAACATCCCTTTAAAGTGTAGATGGAGCCAGTGAGTCTCTGCGCCATGCCCCAATTTCCCCCCAAGATGTGGCGCTGTCTGAGCAGAAGGCTTTTGCTCCTCCACAGACCAGCTCCTGAGGAACCTGCGCCACTTCAAACACTCCACCCTGGAGTTTCCCGCCAAGGGGTCTCTTTAATCAGTGACATCCTGAGAGAGAAAAAATCAGAAAAGGAAAGCGAACTCTCGTGGCAGAAGCCAAGGCTGTCCAGGGGAAGGTGCGCTGTTGGTTCAGCTGGGTGTCTTTGTTTATTTGAAGTGCTCAGAAAAACCCCTCCTGACTCCCCCTGAAAGGAGGGGTCAACAGTGAGGGCATCCAAGTCATGGAGCCAGAGAATCTCTCCTCTCAGAGCCACGTTCTAAAAAGCAGACGGACTCCATCCAAAACCAACACTGGCTATCAACTACCGAGTCCTGCATGTCGCTCTCTGAGTATTCCCACTCTTTGAAAGGGAAAGAAAAACAACAACAACAACAAAAAACTACCTAGAATCTGGGTACTTAGAAAAACAAAATATTTTAATAGTCCTAGGCAGGTGGAGTCAAGCCTGTTCTTTCTTCTTAGAACATCACACTGCCCATTGGCTTTTGTGGGTGTGTTTGTCATATGTCTCTTGGCAACCCTTCCTTTCTGTAGCCATTACAAGAACAAAGGTAGGCAGGAAAAAGAAGAAGGGGAAGGGAAGAGTACAGAAATCCACATGGATGCCATCTCAGCATTACCCTCAAGGAGAGGTTCCTAGGCATCCTGGTGACATAGTGCCTGTGTGCTGGTATGCTGTCTGCAAGGTCAACAGTTCAAAAACACCAGCCACTCCTCCGGAGGAAGACAGAGGTTTCAACTCCCATAAAGAGTTGCAGTCTGGGAAACTCATAGGGACAATTCTGCAGGATCACAGAGTCAGCATTAACTCAATGGCAGTGAGTCTGTCTGTTATTTTGTTTGTTGGACAGTCCCTACCATGCAGGTATTATGAAGAGGTAAAAGGCAGGCTGATAAACAACAACTGCCACAAAACACCATGCATGTCAACCATTCAGAGAGCACGGTGAACATGTCAGATTTGGGAGTGTGCCCAGCCAGGAAGGCCTTATGGTTCTCTTTTGTTGTCCCCCTTTTCAAACTGTTGGACGGCCCAATGCCATGGGGTTGGCGTGGACTCATGGAGACCCCCTGTCGATCAGGGTAGGACGGTGTAAGAGGGTTTTCAATGGGTAGTTTGGGGGCGTGGAGCACCTGGCCTTTCTCGGCACCCCCTGTTGGCCTCCCCCCTCCAACCCTGTGCTCAGCACACTTAACCCTTTGCTTTACCCAGGAGCTCCAACCTCCGAGAAACAGGTGGTTTATTTCTTGTGGCTGGAATGTGGGTCAGCATCACAGTCCTTCCATTCTTCACCTGGAGCCATCTCTTCTGTGTCCCTGCCCTCCCCCCACTCTGTGTTCCACTCTTTCTCTCCCAGGTGAAGGCTCTTCCTTGTGCTTACCAGCCCACGCTGGAGACCTTTCTATTCACAGTGAAAGAAAGAAAGAAAGAAAGAAAGAAAGAAAGAAAGAAAGAAAGAAAGAAAGAAAGAAAGGGAATTTCCTTTTGCCAAATCCCCCAGACCATTGACCATGTCTCCATGTCAGTCTGAGGGGGTGGAAGACAGAAATTCAAGAGCTCCTGCATGGCTTTCCCCTGAGCTCTCTGTGCTTTGCAGGCCTGCACTACCAAGATGAGCGGTAATGATCTCCTTACGGACAGCAAGCAAGACACAGAACTGATCTGCAGGCCCCTGTGGAGGGGGCTTGTGGATTTTCCCCAGCCCCCCACCAAGCTTGCACAGTGTACCAAGCCAGAGAGCTACGGGAGACGAGGCAGTCTGCTGTTGCTGACTCCTGGCCATCCCGCGCGTGGCCACGTGGGCATTGAAACATGGAAGAAGTGGTCCCTACCTAGTCAGGTTGCCGGGCACCAGTTGACCTTGAGAGAGGCACAGGGCAGGTCTCTGGTACATAGTAAGCATGCGAGAGGCTTACTCTTGGGTGACTCCTGTAACTGATGTGACAGTGGCATTACCATGCAGGGCACTGCTGAGGCCCCGGTTGGTCACACAGCCCAGGCCTTGTGTATTTCCCAACCAGGGTAGTTCTTGCAATGAGCATGTCCCCTTCCTCCACGTACGGCGACTCTGGGGCTCCTTATGCACCTTACTCAGTGCCTGTTTCTTTCTTTAATGCATCTTAGTTTCTCTGCCAAGGAGCTCTCATGGCATTATGCACTAGGCTCTTAACCACAAGGTCATCAGTTCAAAACCACCAGCCGCTCCTTGGGAGAGAGAAAGTAGTTTCTGCCCCCCTGTAAAAAGTTACACACTCTCCGAAACCCAGAGGGGCGGTCTACCCTGTCTGGTGGGGTTGCTCGGCGTCTGTGTCAGCAGTGAGTGCCATGGTTTTGGTTTGGGGAAACCTCTTGCTCAGTGGCAGTTCAAACAGAGATCGAAGTTCAAGTTCAGGCACAACCCCGCACGCTTGCTCGGTCATGCCACGCCAGTGCAGCTCGATTTTGGTCTGTGGCTTCTGACCCATTTCTACATTATAGGCACTCAACAGCAGCTGCGAATCAGACATGTAAGGCTGGACTTGTGAGTGTGCGTGTGACCGCTGTCCTTCAAGGACCTGGGAAATGGTACACACAGTGCTGTTCTCTCCACTCCCCTCTGCCCACCATGAGGGCGTTTCTGTCGTCAGTGTCCGCCTCTTCCTTATTTCACTTCAGATGGCCCTGGCCCTGGACAGCGCTGCAGCTTACTGTGGCCCATCCATGGCAAGTTCTCAAGGAGCGGATCTATCTGAATTCTGCCCGGCACTTCAGCAGACACACCCCGAACATTGGTGCTGGGGGTGTGGGTGGTGGGGTAGTAAGCCACTTATTTCAGCTCAACCTCTTTGATCCTGAGAATTTTTTTTTTACTCTATGTTTATGAATAAAACATTTTAATCAGAGCCATCCCAACCCTGATCAATGTTTTGCACGGAAGTATAAGACGGGATGAATTGCATGACGTCAATTCAATTCCACGATCAAGGTTCTAGTGCAAAGACGGTGAAGCGGTTTCTGAATTGTTCCAAGTTTTATTCTGCTGGAATCTTCATTCCCAGGAACCACCGTTTCCATGTTGCTGTCCCCAGTTCTGTGGAGTGCATTCTCACTCATCCTGGCTGCACTGTGCAGCACAAGGAAGCACGACCTGGTGCTGAGTCAGCCTCCCAGGGGGGTGTGATGCTTGGACCCAATGTTGCAACCATGACATTAACCCACCTCCTTGAAAGTCTTCTCTTCTGCTGCCCCGTGACGTCGTCAAGCATGATGTCCTTGTCTGGGGATGGACTGCTGTCTCCTAGGGTGTCTCCTGTGGACATGTGCAAAGGGCGTGAGAACACAGCCTTGCTGCCCCTGCTTCTGAGGAGCATTCTGACTGCACGTCTTCGAAGACAGATTGGTTGTGTGCCCTGCTCCTGGCAGTCCAGTACTCTCCCTCGGCTTTGCTCACACCGTGATCCAGGTGCCTCCGTCTCTCTTCCTTCTCCTCAATGCAATGTCTGACTTTTAAGTCCATATGAGCCAGTTGAAAATAGCACGGATTGGGTCAGGCACACCTTAGTCTTCCACCTTGCTCCGCCACACTCTGGAGAGGGCTCACGCAGGACTGGCCATTGTCTAGGCTGTTGTGCAGATGGTTGGTATGCGATGGAAGCCACTCGATGGTACCTGCTAATACCTTGCTTCAGATTTACCGACCACAGGACATCCTCGGCTCGCCCCACTGCCGCTTCCATGAGCATGGAGTGTGCACCAAAGCCAGATGCCACCCTTATCCCTGTGTATCCTGATGTGTTGTCGATTGGCCCAGCTGTGAGGATTTGGGTTTTCTTTATATTGAGTTGCAATCCACACTGAAGGCTGCAGTCCTTTGACCACCACTTGTCATTTGAGATATATGTATGTATGTATGTATGTATGTATATCACATCTAAGTCTAGATCGTGTTTGACCTTGTGAGGTTCTTTTGGGGGGAGAGGGGTATTATTTCTCCCAAGTCCAGATTTTCAGATTTTGTACATACAAAATGTAGTCCAGTTTTCGGTAGCAAAAGCTTGATTTCAACCAGAATGAGGTGTGCTCCCCTTGATAACAGGCCAGTCTTCATTTCCAAGGTGTTGCAGAAGGAGTTGTCAGGACATCCTCTCCATCGTCCTAGGGAGTGTCCCTTAGCCAGGCCCCATGAGAGAGTGTGGCTGCTATTCCTGTTCTTTTTCAACCCGGGTGCCATAGTGCTTACTCGTTCGGCTGCATGCCACCCGCAGTTTGAAATCACCAGCCACTCCTGGGGAGAAAGACAGGGGTCTCTGCTCCCATAAAGAGTCAGCCGCAGTTCTGCCCCGTCCTGCAGGGTCACATTGCCAGGATGGAAGCTGGTTTTATTTGAGAAAGGCACGGATGACTTTGGGCTTTCTGCCCATTCTGTGTGGAAGCAAAGCACACAGCAGATCGGGGTTCTTCTGTTGCTCTGGCGTCAATGCCTTTGAAAGCCTTTGCACCCTTTCCCAGGATGTTTGTTTTTTGATTTTGCTTTGTCACAATCTAATGCACTGTAGATGATGCATTCATGTATGTGTATCAAATGCACATTATATGTACATGTGGACCTTTATGTCAGTTCTGACTCTGAGCTAGCCTCTGGCTAATGCCATAAAACGCTGCCCTCTCCAGCCCAGCCTCACAGTTGTTGTTTGAGCACATGGTTGCAGCCCTTGGTCCACTGATCTCCTTGACTGACCTCTTTTTCACTGCCCCTCTAATATCACTAGGCATGATGTCCTTCTCCAGGGCCTGTTCTCTCATGAAACATGTCCAAAGTCTGTGAGACTCTGTCTCGCCCCCTCTCACCACATACAATATACACATGTCAATGTGAGTATGAGGAGGCGAGAAGAAATTTGTAGTCAAGTTCATTGCTTTGCTTGCATTTCCCCACGAACATTCTGCTGCTCCCTCGTACATGCCTTAAGTGGTGTCAGGAGAAGACCGGGTTAAAAAGAGCAAGTATCTTCCCTTGCCTCTGGACACACACCGTAGACAAGACGAACCGGTGGGCAGGAGTTCGGCATGGAGTGGGGTGAAGCCTGTGTGTGTGTGTGGGGGGGGGGGCTCTTTTATTTCTTGGTGGGTGCAACAGTCGTCAGGTCATGTGGCAGAAGGGAGGTGACATCCTCCGTGGCCGTCCAGGCCATGGATGTGAGGAGCGAGTACGAGGACCTGGAGAAGCTGGGGCTGACCTGGCAGCATGGCCTGACCTGGGCGAGGTGAGAGAGGGGATCCACTCTCCCAGAGCTTACCAGGGACCGAAGACTCATGAAACACAATAGGTGACTCGGTATTTTTACAAATCAAAGAGAATGCAGGGACCGAAGACTCATGAAACACAATAGGTGACACGGTATTTTTACAAATCAAAGAGAATGCAGACACATCCAGGATGAGCACAATCTGACACGATCAGATAAGGGCAGGGGAGTATTGTAGCCTCCGGCGTCAGGACTGGACTGACACAGGCAGGAGGGGAGTGACCATGTATTTACATAGTAATTACTCTTATTCACACACGGAATATGTTTCTTTATAAATCAAGAAACAAATCTCTTCAGATTCCTTATCCCTCGAGCATAAATAGTGGTTTAAATAGCTTGGAGAAAAAAGAGAGAGTGAGAGAAAAGAGAAGAAAGAAGAGAGAAGGAACTGTAAAATAGAAATGGACTTGGAGTCTCTATTGACAAACAAGTTCATAACCAACCAAAGGAAAAGGAAGAAGGCCACCCTGGGTCTGGCCAAGGACTCTGAATGCAGCATTAGAGTCACTAGTGATGATGACGTTGAAACACTCATGAAAACACTCCCTTGTACAGGTCCTGAATGCGCAGGCGTCCTGGTGGCGCAGTGGGTTTAGCACTTGTCTCTGAACCAAAGGCTGACTGTCCAAAGCCTCCAGCCCCTGGATGGGAGAAAGATGCGGCACTTGCTTCCCCAGAGATGAACTGCAGTTGTTTTCTGCTCGGTAGGATTCCCACCGGTCAGAAAGCACTTGAAGGTAAAAGGTGTGGGTTTTAGTCTTACTCTGCTCTGCGTGCTGTATCTATGTACATTTCTCCTTTGATGCTGGCATGCCTCGCCATTATCAAGGGAGCAAAAGACTCTCCAAAACTCCATACCACAGCGTCCATGCTGATTCATGACGACCCTAAGGCGAAGGGTAGAACTGCCCCCGGAGGGTTTCTGAGACTGTAATTCTTTAGGGACCTAGAAAGTCATGTCTTTCTCCAGTGGAGCAACTGGTGCGTTCGAACTGCTGACCTTGCAGAACGTTGTCAAACTCATAACCTCTCCTGTGGAGGAGAACATGGAGGGATAGATAACATGCGTAGTACCCCAGCACTGAAAAGTAAGGGGAGCACGACGGCCACCTGTTTCCGGTGGATGGGGCTCCTCTGGTCCTAAAGGCCCAGGTCTCTGCTGGCTCCAGGTTGTGTCTGGGTTTCAGAACGATGATTTCCTGGGCAGCAGGAGAGCAGGTTGGGAAGAAGCATGCATTAGCATCAAGAGCAATGCGTGGGTCAAAAGAATTGACCATTTAGGAAATGTATGGGTTTATACAAAGGTACAACTCTATGCCAAGGGTGCCCATGTGGTGCTGTTGGGTAAACATGGGACTGCTAATAAAAAGTGCTGGGTTAAAAACCACAAGCTGCAGTTATCTCCTCACATAAAAGTTTGACAGCCTCAGAAACCCTACATGGAATCACTGTGAGCCAGAAATGACTCCATGACTGTGGCTGTAGAGATTGCACTGGGCCAGGAAGACACAAGAATTAATGTCCCTGCCACTGCAGCAGTAGAACCAGCAAGAACATGAGCCACTTCCTGAATGTGGGAGTTTAAGGGCCAGGAGTACTCATGAGGTACAGACCTGTGTGACTGGGCTTGAGTTTTGTTGCTGGAGATAGTGTTAAAAAAAATTTTTTTTATTATGATTTGGTGAAAGTCTCACAGAGCAAATTGGTCTTCCACTGAACAAGTCACACACATTTTTGATTTCTGAAGTGGATTGCAATCTCCACACGGTTGCAGCCTTCTTCCCTGTCTCCACCTATGGGTACCATTTCCATTCCCCTTCCACCCTCTGTCTCCTTGCCCCTGAGCTTCATCTCTAGACGGATGCTGCCCTTTGGAGCAGGTTTGTTGGATTTGTTCTAATTCCAGATGTCATTTTTCTTATTAGAGGCTGGATACTTAGCCATAAGGATGAGTTCAGACTCATGTTTAAAGGGATTTTAAGGGCCATAATTTTGGGAAGTCGATCTATCTCTGCCAAACTAGTAAATCTGATACAGTTGATGATTTTGATCTCTGTTCCACAATTTTCTCCCATGGTATACAGGGCATCCTGTTGTGATTCTTTTTAGGTCATTGAGCCGTGGTACCTGGGCATCATCTAGTTCTTCTGTGCTCATGGTTGTCAAAGCTGGAGTTTCCACAGCCCATAACACTCGGACTAATTGTTTCTTGGCATCTTTGATTTTCTTCACTTTTCTCTGCCATCAGCAGGGATAGACTAATAGTTGCATTGCTCACTTGTTGTCAAGACCTATGTTAGTCCGGGTAGACTAGAGAGACAAATTCATAAAAGCGCATAGAGATATAAGGGAAAGATTTATATGCAAAAAGAATGGAACATTAAGAAAGCATCCCAACCCAGTCCAGTCCAAGGTCATAAGTCCAACTTTAGCCCGTATGTCTGATACCAGTCTATAAAGTCTCCTTCTGACTCACAAAGCACGCGAAGTCGAAGCATCCCGGTGCTAGCAGGGGTCTCCCCATGGCTCTTCGCTTCCAGGGCTCAGGGTCCATCAACAGCATCCAGTGGCGGTAGAAGCAACTCAGTGCTGGCAGGGGTTTCCACGTGGCTTCTCCAGCTTCAGAGGTCTGGTTCCATCAGGGTAGGCTGTGTGGCTTCTCCTCCAGCTCCTCCAGTTCTTTAGACACTGCCATTTTGTCTTCTCAGTCAAGCGACTTCCAACAACTGAGAAAATGGTCTCTCATCTCCACGAGGGAAATGCCACGAGACTTCCCAGAATTCTCAGGAGAAAACCATGCCCTCACAGAGGCCTCATTGGCTACCCATTGGTACCTATGTCCAGATTGACAGGCTAGACTCCACCCCTACATCTCAATCATAAAATTGACATCAATACATGACTGCCACAAGACCCCTGTTGCTCCACACCCAGTTGGACTACAGAACATTGTCTGTGTGGATGATGTGATGCATGTTGACCTTGGCATCCCCAAGCCCCTGGACACCATTCGTTCATTCCCTTAAGGTGTGTGCTTGTTCCGGTAACTTTGTCCTCTATGTGTCCTACTGCATTTACGGATGTATTTATATCACATATGCAGATGAATCCATTCATGTTCACTTGTATATTTATGACAAGTAAGAAAAATATCTGAATCATTACTTGTTTGTTTGTTTGTTTAGTACAGTATTATCCAGTCTGGGTGGTGGGGGTTGTTTTGTAGCAACAGCCTTCGTTTCTTGCCTGAGGGATAGCTGAGAGAGCTCATATGGTACCACATGTTAACACCGCTTAAAATGATGTTCTTCAGAGAGCCAGGTTGCTGCCGTTCTCCAGGGTCATCACTGGAATCATGAGTGAAACCTCTTGCTGTCTTTCTCCTGGTTGGGACTCACCAAATGGTGGAAGGCAGATTGCAAGAAACCAAGGCTCAGGCTATCCGTATGCCTCTCTGAAGTAGTTTGACTGAAAAGGATGATGCCTGTTCCTTATTTAAATAGCAGTGGTCTCTTAGGGAGCACTAACATTAACAGACGACGTTAACACGGTGTAAGGTGGGTGCATAATGAAATTCACAGTGCCATCTGATGACAGGACCATCGCGTTAACCACCGGGCACTTGATGGCTCTCCATGCAGCTCTGCCTGCACAATTCGGACTAGGAAGACGTCGCACATCCCCCGGTGAGGAGGCAGCATTTCTGCATTTCCTCTGAGGCTGGCCTTACTTCCATGCAGTACCTGCCCCTCCTATGGCTTTTCATCGCTCTGCAGATAAGCGGTTTCCCCTCTTACAGTAAAGTCGCAGAGGCCCCTTCACTTGGTCTAGTTCTGTATCTGCCTGAGCACTGGTCGTACCGTCCACCCACATCGACAAGCCTTTCGGCTTGAATTAACGACAACAACAAAATTTCACGTTCGTGATTATTTTCCATGAGTATCAAGCCTTCTGCCTGGCAGCCTTGGCTACTACTCTTACAAAGGCGCCCTGGTGGCCCAGCGGTCACGCCGTGCACTGTTCACCGCGCGCAGGCTCAGGACTTTGAAACCACCAGCCTCTGCTCTGGAGAAAGAGGAGGCCTTCTGCTCCCGTGACAGATGACAGTCTCAGAAACACCGAGCCAGTCTACCCTCTCCGAAAGGATCAGCTAAGCAGCAGTGAGTTTGGTTTTTGATTTAGTGTGTGTGGGGGGGGTGTTGAAAAATTAATGGGAAGACGATTCCATTATCTTTTTAAAAAATGAGTCATTTTATTGGGGGCTTGTACAACTCTTATCACAACTCATATGCCCATGCATTTTGCCAAGCACATTTGTACATTTGTTGCCATCATCATTTCCAAAACTCCATTATCTTTTAATTCCATCTTTTTTGTTGTTGTTGTTGTTGTTGTTGTTTTACCATGAACTTCCTGAAACCTCCTTTTGCATGCTACAAATATAAACTCCCATGTGTGCTGGTGGCTGCCCATAGGTGGCACTGTGTTTCGTCTGCGTGCAGTTTGGGGGTGGATTATGCTTATAGAATATGGGGTGGGGGTGGGGGGCGGTAGCATGATTAGTGCATCCTTCCTGGGTCTGGGGAGCATGAAATCCCCGTGTCTCCAACAATCGCCATTTCCCGTGTCAGTTGGCATTTAATTTACTTCACTTCCATGACTACTTGAAGTTTTCCCCGGTTAGTTCTCCTATTCATTATAACCTGAAGGGATTATATTAGTCAACTAATGGATTACAGCATCTTAGTGGAGGCCAGCAGACAGGGGACTGTGGCAGAACTGGTGTGCACTTGCTTGGAGCAGCTGGGAGGGCTGAGGTTCCCTCCCACCATCTCGGCAGCCAGAGTGTGTCATAGCTGCAGAGACGATGGAGGCTAAGCCTGGCCCCTTGCCGATGGGGAAGCCAAATGGGAAACATCAAGCAACTCTGGCGTTGTGTACCATGTGTTGGGATGGTAACTTCAGGGCCAGCAGTTCAATACCACTAGTCATTCCAATGGGCCAGAGAGGAATCTTTCTACTCCTGTGATGAGTTAAGGCCTTGGAAACCCACATCCCTACAGGTTGGCTGTCTGTCAGGATTGACTCAGTGGCAACAAGTTTGGTCTCTGGCTTGGAGGACCCAGCGCACTCTGACCGTGAGAGGGACTCTCCCCGTTTCTCAGCCTACCACTGTGCCACTCTCACTGCCCCACCTGTCCTTCCCAATTTCATGCTTTAATGGATGTGCTCTCTAGTAGCCGCAAAGAATGATCTTCCTTATTCTTTTTTGTATAACTGAATCCTTCCAAGTGGCCTAGGCGTCAAACATCGTGTGAAAAACTCCGCGCATATCTGTGCCTCTTGCCTGACAAAGTATGAAGATGGGGGCAAGAGGTCAGGTGGCTGAAGTGTGCAGTATAGATTTGGTGGTCCCGAATGTAAACCTGTGACACCCAATGAAGGCATAGTAAAGCATTCCATAGAACAACGGAAGGGCCGAGACGGTCCTGGATTTTATCCCGAGAAGTAGCTTCTTCCCTTCACCTCCTGTTCCTTTCTCTTCTCTCCTTTCTCTTTCCCCTTCTCCCCAGCCACTGAGGTCCCATGTGCTAGCTACCACTTCATCGATTCTCACTTTCCTCCTAATTTTCCTGGAAGCGCTGTTCTGAGGGGTGTGTGCATGTGCGTGCACGCGTGTGTTTTGTGTGTCTGGGTTGTCAGCTGTCGGGCATCAGTGCCCTTTTCTTTCTGCATGCACACGAGCCCTCGTTCAAGGCTGCTGACGTGAGCTGGTAGATATTCTCAGAGATCATTTTCTGCTTTAAATACAGGCAGGCATTTAAAAATAATATCGGTGACGCGTTTGCATTCACATCCCGCCCAGGGGCCTACTTGATATTGCCAAGGAAACATCACAAGGTTCAAGTGTACCCTTCTGAGAACATGCGTATAATGGGGTGGCCCCTCCTCCCAACCCACAGGGGCCAGAGTGAAATGCGGGTCATGGAACTTCCCAGAGCCAGCTCAGGGGCCCTGGTGGCCAAGGGGGCTACGAGTTGGACTGCCAAAAACAAGGTCAGTTGTCCCAAAGCACGAGCTGATCCTCAAGAGAAAGGTGGGGCTTTCTAATCCTCTAAGGAGTTAAGGGTCTTACAAACCCACAGCTGCAGTTCTCCCCTGCCCTATATAGTGACTGTGAGTCGGAGTTGATTCGATGGCAGAGAGAGAGAGAGAGAGAGAGAGAGAGAGAGAGAGAAAGAAAGAGAGAGGGAGAGAGAGACCTCTGATGAACTTGTTTCTTATTTGGCCATTTTCTCTTTGGTGACCAACATGTAGCACTTAGCTTTCCCTGCCGGCTGTAGAAGTCTTCCCCATTCAGCTCTGAAAGCCACCTTCCTTTTGAAAGTGTGTCTCTCTCTTTCAGTCTCAGTCACTTCTCAGTACCCTGAAACAACAAGCCACCGTGTCTAGGCCCCTCACCTGGTTTGGTGGCATAGTGTGTTTTGCCTTGGGCCGTGAGCCACAAGGTCCACAGTTTGGAACCACCAGTTGCTCTGCAGGACAAAGAAGAGGTTTTCTTCTCTTGTGAAGATGTACAGGTTGGAAACCCACCCAGGCCATTCTACTCTGTCTCTTAGGGTCCCCCTGAATGAGAATAGACTCAAGGGCAGTGAGTTTGAGTTTGGACATCAGGGCTGGTCCTGAAGTTGTACGGGAGGGTATGTTGGGGTTCATCGGCACACAGCTGGCCTTTTCTCAGGTAGATTTTCCCGTCATTTAAGACATCTCTCTCTCGTATTCATGTCTTTTTTGGCACACACTCAAAAAAGAAAGATAGCAAACTAACCCAAACCCCCAACAATTCATTACCCCCGAGTCCATGGTGATACACAGGATAGGGTCGAACTGCCTCTGTGAGTCTTTGAGACTGAGCCTGCTAACAGAACTGCCGACTGTGTGGATGTCAGTCTCAAGAGTGACCAGTGGCCCCAGGGCTCCCTTGAAACACACGGGGATTACACAAAAGTGGAAGAAGACACAAACACTTCTCCAAAGGATAGGGAAATAGCTCCTTGCCTCCCTCTATGCAAATCCATGCTAAAGTAGTCAGACCAAAGGAAGAACTCAGAAACATCTTGTTTATTTGTTTGTGACCAAGCGACCCCTTCCCAACACCCAGTGTATGGCCTTGCTTTCACTTGTATTTTTTTTTCACACTGTAAGCTTCTTTTACAAACCCAAAGGGAGAAAAATATTTAAAATTGTTTTGTTTTTAAACAAACAAACAAACAAACAACTCACTTGCCTTGTTTGGCTGGAAACCACCCCCTTACTCCCACCCCACTCCAGGCTCAGACGATGTGCCAGAGTTAAACACAGAGACCTCGGGGTACAGGAGTGACACGGAATATTCATAAACCCAGGCTGCCGGCTTCCCAGGCGGGCAACCCCACAGCAGTCTGCCTTTCCTCCTTGTCTCAAAAATGGAACCACAACACAGCTCAAGCAGGGAGGGTGGAGGTGGGGGAGCAGGTGATGGGAAATTCTGCTGATGTTTTTCAAATCCAGGCTCGTTTCCTCTTCCTATTTTGAGGATCTGTTAGCACACAGGTTTGCCCCTGTTGCTCACCGATGGCATCCTCCGCAGGGAATCTGCTGAGTGCTGTCACTTCCCTGGGTATCGTTTGTTGTTGTTGTTGTTGTTCCTCTTGACTTGGGTCTCTCTGCTCTCATTTAGCATATTGAGGATGGCTTTGTGTATGCGTTGATTCTTCATGGTCATGTCAGGAGCTGGCACAGGGATGGGGCCAAATCGCCGACCCTTTGTTGAAATGGAAAGTGGTAACACCCAGGGGCAGTATCGCTGTGTGTTAGGCTGGATTCTCTAGAGAAAGCAAGCCCAGGATGCACGGCTAGATTGCTTCATATCCAGAAAAGGTCTCGCACTGGAATAGCAGTGGGCACTTACAGGCTGAGTTCCATGGCTCAGAACGACACATGGGCAGATGAACGTAAGATGGGAAGGCAGACCACAGGCCACTGAGTCCAACTCCAGCAGGTCGGCCTGGTGACTGAAGAGGCAAAATACCCACAGATCTGACAGGTCAGTTGGCAGGCTGGAGATGCCCCTGCCATCGGCAGATATTGTGGTGGACTGTTGTGCAAAAGAAGTGCAGCCCAATGCAGGCTCCAGACCCAGCAAAAAGCAAACAAGCTTTTCCACAATGTCTGCTTATATAGGAAGTGGGCTGAACACCAACCCCCCACGAAGCCCACACAAACACAGAAAATCCTTCCAATTGTATCCGGGCCCACCCTACTCTTCTTACAGTGCAGATCCCATTATGGAGTCAGTTACATTGTATCAGTTCACATCACAGGACATTTTTAGGCTTAACTTCCAAACCCCTGAGAATCTTGACCCAACCAAGTTCTCAGAAAACCTGTCACAGTTAGTGACTTAGAAAAGTGAAAGTCACCCTCCAACTTCTGAAACTAGCATTTAAGGTCTTCACTGTATTTTTTGGACCATAAGAAGCACACACACACACACACACACACACACCATATAAAGAGAAAAAGTAGGGGGAAAACAAGGGTGCGTCATATGTTCCAAAGGTATGGTACCCCGGAACATTTTAAAATCCTGGTACCATTTGGTTCAGAATATTTTTTTCTTGTTTTCCTGCTCTAAAAACTGGGTGTGTCTTATGGTTTGAAAAATGTGGTAATTTTTTAAAGAAATGCCTGGTTTACAATACAAACAATGGCTCACATATGTCACATTCGTGCTTTTCTTTAGGTTCTGGGAAACACAAGCTCACTGCCATTGAGTCAGTTCCGACTCACATGGATCCTATGTCGGGTTTCCGAGGCCACAGCCCTGTATGGAAGAGACAGCCTCATTTTTCTCCTAAGAAGCAACTGGTGAATTTGAACCACCAAACTCATGGTTAGCAGCCCAATAACGCCACCAGGGCTCCTGGGTCCAGATAGTAGCTAGTAAACAGGCATTCCATATGCACTTAGAGCCAGCCTCATCCGTTTCCATACCTAGCAGGCTCCCCTAAAGCTGTCAATCTCCCATGGAAGCCTCCATCTCAGGAATTCACTACTTCAGACCTCCCACCTGGTCGTCATGGAAATCGGATGGAGATTGGCTTTGTCTTCTCTCAGCCTCCGTGGGGTGGACAAGGGGAGGATTGGAGGAGCCCTGGTGCCAGAGTGGATGAAGCAAACGAGCTGCTCCCTCAGAGGTCAGTGGGCCGAACCCACCAGCCACTCTCTGGGGGAAAGGGGACAGCCGGCTCTCTCAAAGACCCACAGGCTCGGGGACCACAGGGAGCAGTTCCCCTCGGCCCTCTCAGGCCACTTGGAGTCCCAGGTGACTCGACAGCAGTGGGTTTGGTTTGGGGGTCACAGTCAGTTCCACGGGGGCTCTCGGGGGCAGAGATGTTCCCAGCAATGGAGCACAGTTTTATGTGGTCTCATTTCTAACTAAGATAAAATTCATACAAAGAGCAACTATTTTTAAAAAGTATGATCCATGGACTCTTGATGTAGTCACAGTGTTATGTCATTACCACCGCCTCTCTGGTTTCCAATTATACACACCACCCCAGGAGAACACCCTGTCCCCCATCTTCCTATCCCCTCGGTGCTCTGTTCCTTGGCCAGCACTATGCGTTCATGACTGTGGATTGGTGGACTTGAGATCTGCAGACCAAAGGGCCAGATGCTATTTTGTGTCGTTCTGCTTGCTTTGCTTCTGTAGCAACTCTTGGCAGCTTGAGTTATTGTGCCCAAGTTACAGAGGAGGAAACCGAGGCTCTGAGTGCCTACTTCCTGCCAGATGGGGACTGCCAAAGCCTATACCTGCACACCCTCCTGAGCCCAGGCATTTTGGGTCTGCTGTCATGGGCTGGCCAGGTCCCCAGGGTGGAAGGACCCTGCCTGCCTCACTTTGAGCTGGGAGCGAGCTGTTACATTGGAAGTAAGCATGGTTAGTCCAGTGTAGCCCAGACCTCGCTGTTTCTGTTACTCTGGCCACAGGACCAGGTCTGTATGTGTCTTCTATTTCCCTGCCATATTCGTAACTTAGTAACCATTTTTCAGGGTCTTCTTCCCCGATATCCTTCCTCCTCTGTCTTCACCTTCTTCCAGTGCTACCCCATTTCCCCACCCTGGCAGGGGAGTCCTCAGAACTCCGCCCAGGATGAGCTGGCCCAAAGCTGTGGCCCTTTCCAAAGACCCTCACCCTGGATGACTCAAACCCATAGTTTCTCAGCCAGAGAAGTCATTTGGCAAAGGAGTGGGCCTGTCCCATTCCAAACCTCCAGAAAGCCAAGCTCACTGCCACCCACTCCAGCTCGACTCCTTTGGAGCGTGGCCAGAGGCTGGCGAGGGTGGCACCTGCAAAGTGGAGCTGTCCTTCTGCCTTCCTGGGGGCAGTGTGTAATGCAGTGACATGGGCATTTGCTCAGACGGGCAAACTGGGTTACAGGAGCTCACGTCACGCAAAGCTTACTAAGGGTTGGGGGAGTGGTGCCGAAGAGAGCCTGTGTTTCGCCTGGGAGGTCAGTCGGGATAAGGGTGTTGCCCGCTCACTCTTCACCATGCTTCGGCCTCAGGGCTCAGTGGTGCCGATGTCTGAGTACAAGGTGGCTGCGGTCCAATTCCTGGTGATGCTGCCTTCGACCGAACCCGGTGTTGCCTGGACCCGGGTCATGCTGATGACCACAGGGCGCTTGTGTCCTCATGCAAGGTGTGGTGGTGGTTGGCGGGTGTCCCCGAGCTGGTGTAAGCCCGTAGCTACCTTGTGCACAACAAAAGGAAACACTGTCTGCTCTGCGCCCTCCCCACAATCGTCCCTATGCCTGATCCCGTCGTTACAGCCACCATGTCAATCCATCTCATCCTCTTGGTCACTGCCCCTCAACTTTATGGAGCGTGCTGGCCTTCTCCAGGGATCAGCCCCTTCTGACAGCAGGTCCAAAGTACATGAGAGGAAGTCTGTAAGGATAACTCTGGCCATGCTTCTTCCCCAACAGATGTGCGTGACTTTGTAGCAGGCCATGCGGCATTAGGGGTAGGCGAATTTCTCGCTATTCACGTCTGACCAGCGTCTCCACAGACAGGTCGAATTCCACCTGGGGCGTTCCTAAAAGCCTGGCTATAAAAGCACGTGGGTGCATCTTTCCCCACCCATGAAAATGAACATCTGCCACAAACACTCATTCAAATCAGCCACCAACAAGCTTCTGCTTCTCTCTGGGTGCCCCGCATTTTACCCAGGTCCTGGGTGCACCCAGAAACACCACCTCCTGGCCCTCCACTGTTGTTCTAAGTGAAGACCAAACCAGTAAGACCAGAAAGCAGACATAAGAAGGAAATCGGACCCACAGCGCGTGGAGGCAGTGGTGACAGAAGGTGGGGACTTCTGGGCCTGCGAAACTCATCCGTCCCACCAAGCCAAACAGCTGCCTAGGGGTTGGGCCTCATCCTGTCCAGGATGAGCTTAGGACAACACAAGTGTGCCCCCTGACAAGGTGACGTCCCGCCTAGGGACAGGGCAAGCAGTCCCCCACCGTGGTTATTGTAGCGCAAAGCCGCCTTCAACATCCCACTTTCCACCTCCCGGGTTACGCCTGACTGGGACTCGCGCACCCCGTGAAAGATGCCTTCTTTATTACCACGGAGCCCTCCCTCTTCCCGCCGGGCTGCGAGGGTTATGGACCGGAGCAGTTCCGAGTCCTCTATTTATTTTAGGGGAGGAAAATGTTTTCCTTGAACCACAGCATTCCTGCCGCTCCGACTGCTGGCAGCTTTCCCCAGCATTAAGGAAATATTGTTGGAAGGCTTTTTATGTTCCGGGCTTCAATCATCTCGAGCCAGCAGTATCCCCGCAGAAGGACCCTCAACAGACCATTTTCAGCATTTTGCTACAATTAAACTCCTCTGGTTTTAGCCCTCGGGCAATTTAGTACCTTTTTACATATGCACATTATGAACTTTTGACCAGGGTCTAGCAGTCGTACATCAGAGCACTGCTCTTGAAAGCAGGCTTAACAAGGCCCTCTGAGTGTTGCTGGCGGAGTCGGTGGTGGAAAAGGTAATTTAAGTAGCTTGCAGCGAGGCCATTCAAAATCTCTGCGATGCTCCTAAGTGTGTGCGCGTGTGTGCATGCGTGTGTGTGTGTGTGTGTGTGTGTGTGTGTGTGTGTGTGAGAGAGAGAGAGAGAGAGAGAGAGAGCCTGTGTGCGTCTGCCCACGCCTTTCTCTCTCCCGCTCCTCTCCCTTCCTTGTCTCCTCTGGAAGCTGGTGGCAAGAGCTTTCAAAGTGTGTGATTGATCTTTTACTCAGTAGCTAACGAGGGCTGTGATTCTATTAACGCTACAAGGCAAGGGAACAGTGATTTAATGAAGTATCTGGCGCGCCGGCCATAGATTTATCCTGTTGTCGCTAATTTGCAGAGCCGTGGCGCGTCTGAGGGACGGCGCACCCGCACTGCTATTAAGCAGCTCTTTTCCTGGTAAACTGTCATAAGGTCAGCAGCATTCCCTCCACGCCAGCCATGCTGTCCGTCCCTCCTCAGGGTCCGCGGCTGACAGCCGCCGTGCTGGGCACTCGAGGGAGTGGGACCCCGGAGCAGAGGTCTAGCTGCACGCCGCCCTCCACGGCAGCCGGAGCAGATGAACTGCCAGGCAGGAGTAATAGAGTCATAATTGGTGATTACAGCCGGAGAGGGGCAGTCACATCTTAATACAAACTGGCGTGTGTGAGAGTTACTGTCAGTTGGCGGAAACCCGCTTGGGCTGGTCTCAGCGCCCCCTCAATGAGCTCTGAGGAAGAAGGTGTGCCCCAGGAGATCCCTGGAGTCAGGCCCTGGCCCTGTTGCTCTTCTAGGGCACCCAGATTGCTGCCACCCCCACCCCCACCTCCCACCGGGAAACATACAGCGTGACCTTTCCCATCATCCTCCCTTCGCCCACCCTGGCTCAGTGAACATTTGTGTGCACCTATTCCAAGGCTCGTTGAGCTTGTATTTTATTTGTCTAGGTGGAGAGGCGTTTGCCTGGTGTCAGATCCAGGGCCCATTGCAGTTCCGTATTTGCTGTAATGTGTTTGGGCTCATTGGACCAGGACAGACACAGGAAGGAAAACAAGTATGTGGCCACCTGAGGACAGTACCCAAGGGACGGGGGTACCCAAAGGTTCCATGACATGGAAGGGCACTGCACTTGTTTGAGGGGCTCTTTCAGGGATGGGTAGATGGTGCCCCTCTCTAGTCAAGGCAGAAGTTGTCCTCAGGAGTTTAATGAGATGCCAGGCTTGGGGAGACCCAGGACCCTGGAAAAGTAAGCTATGTATTGCTTGTATGCACATGGCCGGAGACTTCACTCCAGCCCTGCCACCGAATCTGGAGCTGTGCTGGCTTAATCCGTCGCATATGGGCCAGGGGATGGCAAGGTCAGTGGTTCGAAACCACCATCCGCTCAGCAGAAGACAGATGAGGCTTTCTACTACTCCCTTAAAGAGTTACAGTTTTCCTGAAAGAAGAGTGTTCTCGATGGATTGTGATAATGATTGCCACATATTTTTAAAATATGTTGACAATCTTGAATTGTCTACCATGTTCACTAGTGACAGTCCACCCTGTGCTGTCGGCCTGCTAGGGTCAAAATCTACTCAGTGGTGGCGGGCTTGAGATTTCTTAAAAGGCTTTTTATTGAGAACTCTTACAGATATCATAATATTTCATAGTTCAATCACATCAAGCGGTATTGCATGATTGCTACCACAAGCGACTTCAAAATATTTTCTTTCTTGTTATTTGAGAAAGTTTCAAAAAGTGTGGGGCTAAATGAGTTTGAAAGATAATGGAGTTTTCCATGAACTGTAAAAAAAAAATCATGTTATTGGGGGCTCATACATCGTTTATTACAATCCAGACATACACAGTTGTTGCACCAGAAGCGTTCTTCAAGCTCCCAACAGGGGGAGCTGCTCAGCATTGTCCAGCCTCTCCATTATCGACAAACAGCTGAGTGATTTCAGTGAGACAGAGCTTGGCCAGGTGCCTGGGGAGAGAGGCAAAGAGAAAAATTGGAGAGGTGCTGTGTAGGATACAGTTCACGTGTGTGGCACGTAGCAGGTCCTCAGCACGCACCTGATTCTGCAGCACAGACATTTGTGGTCAAAGCCTGGTCTCTGCCCCATGCAGGGAACCTGGACACTTCTAATCTTTACTCCACCCAAGAGCTAGTGAGGGTTAGGTCAGCTAGAGTTTGCTTATGATTGGGTCATTTAACAGAGTGTTTTACAACAGGGCCCTGTTTGCCCATAGCCATCTGGGCAACATAAAGGGTGCATCAACCATTGTGACTTTTCCACCATCCATCCCCAGGGCCCCTGGACAATGGTGTGACATTTGTCGTGCCAGTAGAGCTTCCACTGCATCAAGGTGTCTCCAGCACAGGTTATAGAACACATGGATGTGGATCAGCTGTGGAGATGTAACTGGACATCCTTAAAAGCCCAGTTCTGGCCTGTCTCACAGCAATGGGGCAAGAGGAATAGAGCAACATAAGGCCTGTTGCTCATCATGGTGGCCAAGGTCATAGCTCATTTGAATCAGGATTCTGAGATCCTTGACATCACCCCATGAGCTGTTTCTTCTCCAAACCGGGAGGAGACCATGCTCATCATGGCCTGTGTGCCCACTAGGCAGTGTGACTGAATGATTGGGCGGGAATAGCAGAACGTATTGAGTGCTTACCACCTATGTGTGCCCAACTCTCATTTTTTTTGGGGGGGGGTCGCATCACTGCTCTCCAGCGGTGGGAGTAGGAGGCCCAGCCCCACTGCTGGCATTGAACCTCCGTCCCAGTGGGCCGCAGTCCCGCGCACAACCACGACGCCACCGGGGCTCAGCCCCAACTCTCGTTTAATCGACTCTTCTGCCAATTAATACTTTCTACACAACACAGTTCTACCTTAACGGCCAGAGCAGAGGCAAGGGTCAGGACTTGCAGTCCTGACAGTGCAGACTCCCTACCTTATCTGTCATTCCTATTTCTTTTGTGACATTAGTCCCTTACCTCCCACTGTTCCTTAGAGGCCTCATTTTCCTAAGTGTCAGTGCTGCCCCCAATTCAGGAAGGGTCCCTTTTGGGGGAACAGGGACATTTCAGGACTCCAACTAGCTTGGGGACACAATGTTAGACCCTCAGTAAGTAATGAGTATTGTTAAGGAAAGGGGGAGAAAGCAATGTTGTTGTGAAATGGTAGAATTGGTTCCAACCCCTACTCACCCTAGGCACCACAGAAGAAAACACGGCCTGGTCTGGCACCATCCTCCCAATTGTCCCTTTGCTTAAGCCTATTGTTAGAGCCACAGTGTCTATCTGTCTTGTTGAGGGCCTTTCTCTTTTTCACTGTCCCTCTGCTTTATGAAGCATGAGGCCCTTCTCTAGGGACTGGTCTCTCCTGACAGCATGTCTAAAGTACATGAGACGAATTCTCTCTATCCTGGCCTATGAGGTGCATTCTGGCTGTACTTCTTCCAAGACAGATTTGTTTGTCCTTTTGGCAGTTCATTATTACTTTCAATTATTATTATTATTTTCAATATTCTTCACCAGCACCATAATTCAAAGACATTTATTCTTCTTTGGTCTTCCTTATTCAGCTAAAAGAAGTAGAATTATAAAAAATCTGCTGTGGAAGGGTGGATGGCAAACCATGCTGGAAGCCATCTGTTTTAGTCTTGGTGGACTAAAGAAACTCATGTGTATAAGAAAGACCTTTATATACAAGAGCAATTGAATATTGGGAAAACATCCCAGTCCAGAGCAAGTCCATTTGTCTGATACCAGTCTATAAGTACTTCTTCAGACTCATGCAATGCATGCAAAGAATACAGGAAGATCACAGGACAGTGGGTGGAAAGCCTTGTGGATCCAGTAATGGTGGAAGGCATGGGTCTCTATGTGGCTCCTCTGGCTCCAGGCACTAGCGTTGCTCCATGTGTCTTGTTAACAGGAATGTCTGCAGGGTGCGTGTGTGTGTGTGTGTGTGTGTGTGTCTCACTTCCAGTGAGCTATTCATCTCCTTAGCGCTTCCAAATGAGATCATCAAGCTATGACTTAATTGACAGGATAATCTCCACCCCTTCACTCTTAATAGTCTCAAGTTGACAACAGATTATGTAACGACCACACCATCTGTAAATGACTCTGCATTCTTTGTCTCCTGCAGTGGTCCCTTGGGAAGACTTACTGAAGGACCACCTGCCGTATCCCATGATTCTATGCTCAAAGGATAGGGATTGTACTGTGCCCTCACCCCCAAGTCTACACCCATTCAAAAGTTATATTGAAGTCTTAACCCTCGCGCCAGTGATTGTGGCTACCAGAAATGAGCTGTGTCACTCAGCCCTTGAGTATAGCCTGGCTGGCACCCTGATAGCCAGCACCCCTGTCTAACTGGGGCTTTCAGACTCTTTTACTTTAACGCATTTCTCGGGCTTGCTAACTATAAGGTCAGCTGTTCAAAACCAGCAGCCAACCCGAGGGAGAAAGATCCAGCTTTCTACTCTTGTAAAGATTTACAGCCCCTGAAACGCACAGGGGCAATACTACTCTGGTCTGTGGGGATTGCTAGGGTCTGGCATCAACTCCCTAGCAATGAATTTGGTTCGTTTTGGGGGAACATAATCAGTTTCTATTTCTTAAGGATTTGAGTGCATACTGGACCTCCGTCTTTCTGAAGCACTCATCTTGAGAGGCACATTTTGTCCACGTGGCCAGGCTTTATTTTCAAGCCAACAGACACGAAATCTCCCATATTGCAAGACCGCACGTGTACTGAATGCTCAGCAGTGGGAACTTCATAAAGGCAGAGAACAAATGTGATGCATAAGGTGGGGGGTGTGGTGGGGCAGGCCGGGGGAGTCATGATCACTGCCTCATGGGTGTGGTGCTTTCTGTAGGGGTGCTGAAGTCATTTTTGGAACCAGAGAGCGTTGTCATGGAATGGCAGTAAGGTCATTGCCCAGAAAAGAGATTTTGGCCGCCGGGACCGATGGGGTGGTTCCCCTTTTTTTTTTTTCCTTTTTCTCCCCATCTGGACCAGACATACACCCCATCCCTGGATGAGCAGGGATAAGCAGGTATGTGCTCTGCCCAAGGAAACAGGTCCCAGCTAGGCAGCCCCACCCCTGCCCTGCACCATGCTGTGCGCGGCTCCATGGAGACTCGCACTTACCTTATCGCTCCTTGGCCACGCTATTGATTAGTTATGTGTTCGCCTGTGTTATTAATAATGCATACCTTGAAAAATCTATGTGCATTACAGTCTTTGATCTTGTCATGAATTTCAAAGCCAAAGATTCCATTTTCTTCCACCCTGGCCCCCTCGCTCTCTTTTTTTAATTTTCAAAGAGGTCAAATGGATATCTTTTTTTTTTTTTTTAACTTTCCTCTCTCCTTTCTGTTGGAGCCCTTCCTCCCAGACTCCACCTGTGTTCTTTCAGAGGCACTTAGGTACGTCAAGTGTACACACGCAGGTTCCCGTGCAGGTACAGTGCTTGTACATGTGTCTTAGGGAAGGGATTCCTTGATGGAGGGCGTTTGATGGAGCTGACTGCATTCGAGAGGAGAGGAATTTGTGAGTACAAGACCGACGCATCTAGTAGATTAAAACAGAAATTAAAGACTCTGGACTCTGTTGAGATCAAAGTCTCCCTTTTCATTGTTCCCTTATTGTTTATCGACTTCAAAAAGACTTTTTCGTTTAAACTGACTTTTATGTCTCTTGAATGCTCTTTTGTAAAGTGACTTTGAAAACTCGAGGATAATGTCTTCATTAAGTGGAGAAAAATCTCAGGGAAAAAAAATAAAACGGGAACTCGGCTTTCATTAGGGTAGAAAGAGATAAAGCCTTTTTTAATTAATGTCTGTTTTCCCTCGGTTCAGGAGAGGCAGCTGAAATGGGTGCTGATAAAACTGGAAGTAGACATTATAGCGCAGAAGCACATCTCCTCCCTCTTCGTTAGGAATCGAGAGGAACGTACATTGGGCCACTCTGGAATATTCCAGGTGCCCTGGTGCTCCAGGCTAAAAACACCCCTCTCCCCACCCCCAGTTCTGGTCCTCCTGGGCTTCTCTCCACCTTTGCGGATTGCTTGTTGTGAGTGTGTCTGCTTCAAAATAGATGATCTGGATCCTTCCTCTCACCCCACCCCCCACCCCAGTCCCCACGTGTACTTCCTTAGAGGACTGACTCCATGGTGCATTGCTGGCTCCATCTAGATGACAGCTCCGCCCACCCTCTCTTCTCTGCAGACACAGAGGCCCCACTCCTCTCAGGAAGCATCATAGAGCTGGAAGAGGCCTGGAGACCTCTGCTGCCGGACCCTGAACCTGTCTCAGCCTCTGTTTTCTCATGTATAACCCCCCACTCGCCTCCATCAGATCCATTCCAACTCACAGGGATCCTCTGGGACAGAGTAGAAAGAACTGGCCCCGTGGCTTTCCGTGGCCGTGAATTCGTACTCAAGCAGAAAGCCTCCTTTTCTCCCTTGGAGCCGCTGGTGGTTTTGAACCGCTAGCTTGGCAATTAGATGCCCAATGCATAACCCACTATGCCACTACCAGTACCTCCTTGAAAGAGCTGTGGATGGGGCGACTATGTTGGAGCGAGGTGAAGTGCCTGTCCCAATCTCGGTGCTTCATGACACTACCAGGATGTCTGTATTACTCACGATCCCTTCTGGCCCCCGCCTTGCAGATAGTGGGTTACTTGTTGGGCTGCTAACTGCAAGGTCAACAGTTCGATGCCACTCCTCGGGAGCAAGACGAGGCCCCGCTCCTGTAGAACTTTATAGCCTCCGGGACACAAAGGGATAATTCTACACTGCCCTATGAGTTCCCTGGTGGCCTACGTCTCCATTCATCACCAGGTCAGATCACTTGACGGCAGTGAGTCTGTAGTTTGTGGCTCATTTGAAAAGGTTCCTCCTTTATCCTGTTTTTCCCCCTCAAAAAGCTCATTCAGCAAAGGTCACATTTCATGGGATGATGTTAGACAAGTACTCATGTGGAAGGACTTGGTTATCTTTCCTGCAGGTGGAATGTTTTCGTACCTGCACGATCCAGTGGTCCCCTCTCTCTCTGGAAGGCCCCCATGCCAGCTACACTGCCTGGCTCTGAGGCAGATGTAATACCTAGGGTTTAAGTGATGTGGGTTTGTTATGTAACCCCCCAGGGGCATTTATCCCCTCTACTGAGAAGGGTAATTGAGCTTCCTCACCTCCCACTAAGATTTCTGCCTGTAAAATATTTAAGGACAGGCACTATAAAGATGTTTCCCTGATGGGCTGTGTCTTCCCTCCAGGAATAAGCACACGGGAAGCAGGGCTCCGGGGGATGTGTAAAAGCTACCCTCTGACGCTGCACAATGCGGCAGCTCACACGAGCCTGGGGAAGGGCTGAAGCAAACTCACAGCGAGCCAGGGGTCTGAGAATGCGCTGATGGGGTTCCACAATGTGGTGGCCTGTTGATGGTGTTATCAATCACCCACTGGGGATCAAGCCAGGCTTTCCCTGGAAGCCTGTGGCAGAGAGGACCGAAGGGTCTTCTGAAGAATGGGGCCCAGTTAAGAGACAAAAAAAACAAACAAACCCTAAATTCTGAAAGCATGGCACACTGCTAAGATACCTCTGAGGACTCCCTTGAACAAGGGAAGAGCCCACCTTATCCCTTCGACAGTAGGAGCAGACCTGCTTACAAGCATGTCCTGAGGGTGATTTGCCCCCAACAGTGCAAAAGTCAGCCGACTCTGGATGGCCATAGCGATATCTCTTTGGTTATCTAACTCATAGATCTGGACCAAACCCTTGCACTAATCTGGTATAGCTGGGCCTCCTTCCACCCCCACTCCGCCCCAAGCCCACTGGGTTGCTGCTGCATTGAAGCTAATGCCTGGTGACCCTCTGTGTGACACAGGAGAACGGTCCTCACGAGGGTCTTTGTAACTGAGACCTTTTGGAAGCAACCCTTTCTCCCAAGGTGTCTTCAGTGGGCTCAGCCTGCCAATCTTTTAGTTGGTGGTGGAGCATTTAACTGTTCTCATCACCCAGGGATGCCAACTGAGGATGAGAGTCCCAAAGGTGTGGGTGAAAGTCTAAGGGATTTCTCAGTGTGATGTGTAGGTTTTATTTAGGTGGATGTATTATTGAAAGTAAGATCGACTACCTAATTCCTAAATCTACCACGGCTTGTGCATGATACCCAATTGTTTCTTATCGATTTCTTATTGTCCAAGGTAACTGTTCCCAGTTGACAGGCAGCAGGGGCCCAGGCCCCTTCCCTCTCGTGGCCCAGCCACCTTAGCTTTAAAGGGTGCCTTATATTGAGTCTCAAGCTGGCAGCAAGAACAAGAGTATAAGAGATAGCAAGTAGGAGCATCTTATGGAGCACTTCTGAGAGTGGCAGTTCTCGATGGACAGCAGGCGAGGCTGGGCAATGTTCTGGACAAGTGTCCAGGAAGAAGCTAGCTGTCTGTTTTGTGACCAGACAGCAAGTTTCTGCCATGGCTAATGCCTCCTTTTGCTTTCGTTCACCAGTCACATTGGCTCAAGTGCTTCTGAAGGCTGACTCTTGGTCCTCTCCCCTGCACTCTGGCAAAGTGGACTAGAGCCTGCCTTCCACTGTGAGGTCGGTAGTGCTGTGCTTATCTTCACCACCTCCCTACAAACTGAAGGTGCCCCTCGTGGCCAGGTCCTGGCCCAGGAGTGGAAGCAGCATCAGTGGCAGGCTAATGGAAAGGAAGGTTCTGCTGCTGATCTCTTTGCCCCCTTTCCACCTGCCTGGGATGCAGATTTGATGCTTCCAGAGGCAGCCGCCTGCTTGCTTCCAGCAGCCAGCCAGCAAGAATCAGATGTGTTCCTTCTCCCAAGATCTGCTTTTACCCCCGCCTTCTAGTTAATGAACCACCGACAAACCCATTGATGCAAAGATGGAGAACAGGTTTAAGGGCGATTCCAGCTTCTGCTAGGGATTCCCAATCCTCAGGGCCAGGGGTTCTTTGGGAATGCAGCAGGCGTTTCCCACCCCATTGGTCGAGTTGTGTGTGTACATTGTTTGATAGCTATTGTACAGCCTCAGATGAGCAGTGGCCTGGTGCAGTCTCTAGGAAGTCCACCCTTGTAACACAGGCAGCCGTTATTCCCCACTGGGGTTTCTCTCTCGGTGCATTTCTGTTATCATGCCCAAATGCAATATCAGATGGGAAAAGTCCTGAAGTGACACTTAAACTTATTCCCTTTCCTACGATTGTTGATCCTTCACCTTGGTGGCTGTGTCCTGATCTTTAAAAATCTTTATTAGGGTCTGAGCCCTGGTGGCGTAGTGGTTGAATGCGGGACTGTAGTCCACTGGCTTGGTGGTTCAAATCCAGCAGCAGCTCTCCAGGAGCAAGGCTGGGCCTCCCACTGCCACCAGAGGGCAGTGATGCCAAAAAAAACTTTATTAGGGCCACTTTGATTTAAAAGACATAAATGTGTATATATATGTATGTATATATGTATGTATATATATATATATGTGTGTGTGTGTGTGTGTGTGTGTGTGCACGCAGATAAACACACATGATGGTACCTCCTATGATTTCTACTGGGCTGTAGTTCCTACCTGTAATTCAAATCACCACCAACAGCAATTATACAGTTGCTTTTGTTTTTCTACATGCCAAGAAACAACATACATAGATAGATCATGGGGTAGATGTGCAACTTTTAGAATAGACTTTTAAAGCACTCTCATGCATTGACTAGGAGTCCTGGTGGCATATTGCATTATGAGTTGGGCTGCTAGCCACAAGGTCAGCAGTTCAAATCCAAAGGTCCCTCTGAGAGAGAAAGATGAGGCCTTCTATTGCTCTAAACAGTTATAGTTTTGGAAACAGGTTAGTTTTGCTCTGTCTATAGGCAGTTATGAATCTGCATTGACTGACTGTAAGCTTGGAGCTCACTGTAAATCAGTTCACATTGGTTTAGAAGGTTTTCTTTCTTTTCATCAAAACCATTTCAGCTAACAACAAAATTTATGATGCTGCATATACTGGGTATCCTACACCAAATCTTCTTTCAAAATGTGACACAATTCAGACTTTTCACTTTGTTCGGCATTCCAGGGGGAGTTCTCCATTCTGCACACATCGTTTTCTTAGGCATACATGTGCTTGTGTGCTATGGCCAAGTGACTGGCGGGCAAAATCAAGATGAAAAGAAATATCTATCTGTATGTATTTGTTGGTGTTTGAGATTTAAACCCCAAGCACACAGATGCGCCCACCCCTAGGCCTGGCCGTGTCCTGCATCCTTATGTCTGCTGCATGAGCTATGGGAGGACTGAGCAGGCCAAGGCAGCCTGTCTACTTTATATGACACTGTCCAAACCCACCACCTCTCCAGGGCTAGCTTCTTTCAAAGCCAGCACTTCTGGAAGCTGGGACTGTTTTTTTGTTTTTGTCTTTTTTTTTTTCAGTACTAGAAATCTCCAGGGCTATGATAGCTCTCTAGGCGAAGAGATTCAGAAAGCTCCAAAAATAAATTCCTGCCAGTTCTAGAAGCAAGTCATCTCACCATTGTGAAACATGCAGAGGAGCTGAAACTTGTGCCGTGACATTTTTCTGTGTGGAGAAGTCTGCCAGCTGGTTATCAGATAGAGCACAGTAGTAAGATGAATGCCCAGTCACAACTGGGGGAATAGACCCCCTTGGGCTGGGTTGGCCCATGGTTTAGGCCAGGCCACAGTAGACCTAGGGTCAAGCCAGGCCCCCTGCTTGCTTCTGTGTAGCTTACAAGCTAAGGTTTCCATTGCTATTGTTTTCATGTGTTTAATTCAGTGGATCTCAACCTGTGGGTCTCAACCCCTTTAGGGGTTGAACGACCCTTTCACCGGGGCCACCTGATTCCTAACAGTAGCAAAATTATGGTTATGGAGTAGCAATGAAAATAATTTTATGGTTGGGGTCACCACAACATGAGGAACTATTTTAAAGGGTCGTGGCATTAGGAAGGTTGAGAAGCACTGGTTTAATTGATTGGGGTGGGTGATGGGGATATGAATAGGAAGAACGATAGCTGGTGACGTGCGTGGAATTATGGGAAATTTAAATTTTGTGCCTCCAAAATATATTTGTATTGACATACCACCCCACTCATTCTTTGAGACCTTGTCTGTGTGTGTTCACTCCACATGGACTGTGTTCTGCTGAGGCCAAAGATACATTCAGTTTGGCCTCCCAAGCCAAGGATATTTAATAACTGGTTCTCGATTAAAAAGGTCTGTTAAAAAACAAACACTCAAGCAAACAGGAAACAACAAAGGCTGGAAGGGATGTGTGTGTGTGTGTGGGGGGGGGGGGTGTTGCTGCGGAAATCCTCACTCACTGCTGGCAGGAGGGGAAAACGGCACAAGCGCTGTGGAAAGTGGCCCGGCGCTTCGTCAAACCATGGGAACTAGAAGTGGCCTGTGTGTGAGCCAGCCAATTACACTCCTTGGTATGTTCCCTCCAGCAACAAGGGAGAGGGCAGGAGCAGGGGCAGGTACACCCAAGCCCAGCACAGCACTGGGCAGAAACAACCCAAACTCCTATCACTGGAAGACTGGCGGGGACACATTGGTAAAGACACAACGGCACACTTGGTCACACCTGTCATTAAGGAGCACTCATGTCACTGTGAAAGACCCCATGACGCGGGTGGACTGGGAGGGCCTGAAGCTGCGAGGAGTGGGATAGTCACAAAAGGAGAAATTTGGCGTGGGGGTGGGGGACTAGCCAAAGGTTCTCATGGCATCAGAAACTGAGTTTGTTGCTACCAGGGGTGAGAGGCGAAGGGGATAGGGGAAGAAACTAGACTAGACTCTGGTCCATGAGAGTCTAGATTAGACTAGAGGGTCTCCCTCCCTGCCATCCACTCAGAGGACAGAGTAGAACTGCCCCTGTGGGTTTCTGAGACTGTTAGCTCTTCAGGAGAGTAGAAAGCCTCAACTTCCCCACCCCCACCCCCCACCCCCCGGGTTGCTGGTGATAGGTTCAAACTGCTCACCTTGTGGGTAGTAACTGCTCCAGCACCAGGGCTCCCGAACAAGAGGGTAGACAGGTGTTAACTTGCATGAAGTGGAAGGCACTTTCTTAAAGATGGGGTCCAGGGTAAGTGTGTGTTGGGGGTCATGGTGGGCATGGAGCACACCATGGGGAGCACCAGTATGGGGTTTCAGTTGTGTAAGCCCCTACCCAATACACAATGAAACAGTCCAAAAAGAAAAGTTTGCCAGTTCCTGGCTGAACAGGTGTTGCTTACCTGAGAACAGACAGATCCCCTAGCCCGGTGTTCGGCAGTTCCTCGGTCCACTTTCTGGATTTCTTTCCGCTCCACAGTGACCTCCACGGTGACCTGGCTATGTCCATTGTAGTCTACCTTCAACCGTCTGCCAGGTAAACAGTAGGTGACCCTGCCCTTGGCAACTCACAGAGGGCTCTCCCTTAAGACCACTGCCTTGTGCTGCCTGGCTTACCCAGTCCTTCCAGTGCACCCAGGCTCCCTCCTCCCCGCTCCAGGCACAGTGCCATTTGGGGACAGAGAGGGACGTGGCCCCTCTGTACCTGTCAGCTCCGTGGAAGGTGCTCTGTTCAGAGTGAATAGTCTTGAAATGTGTAATAAAGTTACCTATCATGACCACTTTTACAGGGAGATTTAAATGTGATAATAAGAATAAAAGGAAATGAAGTGACATTGAGGGTGTCTTCTTTATCACAGCACTCCGTCTTGACTGCTAAGCACACCGTAAAATGACTTTTATACATTTATGGATCGAAATGGTCCTGCGGAAATTTTAAGTGTGAACATTGTTCAAACTTCCATTAAGAACACCTCCCCAATGGTGGCCATGTGGGGGCCCGTTTGACATTTTGATCAGACTCGCCGAAGATAGCACCATCTCCTTTCATGGCAGGAGAAGGCTCAGCTGACGGAGATGTTAGCAGGTTTCGCTGAGGATGCTGATGCATTTTACCCTGCTATCAGCAGTCCATTCACCTAGTGCTTCAGAAAATAGCTCAGAGGGAGAAAGGGGAGAGCCCACATCAGAGTTTGGTTTGTTAAACTGTCCTGGAAAAAAAGAATCCCTTTTCCTCCCACTACCACCAGCCTTGTGCCAGGGCACGCGCGCACGCGCACACACACACATGCACACATCATCATCATCATCATCATCATCATCATCATCATCATCCTGGTTCTTTCCTTTTTGGATTTTCTTGTTTGATGTTTCTCTAAGCTGCTGCTTCCACTTCCAACCGTGTTCCTTAAGTTTGGTACTTTTCCTACCAAACCAGTCACATTTATCGAGGTGTGATTCACATGGCGAAAGTACAATCTGCTCATGTAAAGTCTACCACCCAATGAATCACCTCTGGATGTGTTTTTTTTTTTTTTTTTTTAGGCATCACTGCCCTCAGGTGGTGGGAGTAGGAGGCCCAGCCTTTACTCCTGGGAGCCGGAATCGAACCTCCATCCCAGTGGGCTGCAGTCCCGCGCACAACCACTGCGCCACTGGGGCTCAGCCTCTGGATGTGTTTATTCTGTTTCCCAACCTGTGAGGTGCCAAGAAGTTGGTCCCAACTGATAGCAACCCTGCCTGTGTACAGCGGACCGAAACCCTGCCTGGTCCTGCACCATTGTCACCATCATTGATGTATTTGAGTCCTTTGAGTCCATTGTGCCAATCCATCTCGTCCTCTTTTTCCCTGCTTTACCCTGCTCACGCCTTGGGCCGCCAATGGCAAGTCCAACAGTTCTAAATCACCAATCACTCTTTGGGAGAAAGACCGGACTCTCTTCTCCCTTAGAGAGTTACAGTCTCGGAAAGTCACAGGGGTACTTCTTCTCTGTCCTATAGGTCTGTGTTATGGGTCAGAGTCTACTTGATGACAATGACTTTGGGCTGCTGTTTGCTTGTTTTCTGCTTTGCCAAGCATGATGTCCTTTTCCAGGGACTAGCCTCTCCTGCTACGAAATCTCACCATCCTTGTCTTTAAGGAGCTTTCAGACTCTACTTCTTCCAAGACAGATTTGTTTGTTCTTCTGGCAGTCCACGAAATGTTCAGTATTCTCTGCCAGCACCATCGTTCCTGTGCGTCCATTCTTCTTTGGTCTTCCAGATTCTGTGTCCAACTTTCACATGCCTATGATTGAAAACACCAAGGCGTGGGTCAGGTGCATCTCAGTAACCATGAACCTACTCTCTGCACCTATAAGACCCAAATCAAACCAATGGACGTCAAGTGAGCTCCACCTTCTGCAGGCAGTCCCAGGGCTTTGCAGCATAGCATTGTGTTCCACAGGGTTTTCAATGGCTCCGAATTTGGGGAATAAAATCACCAGACTGTGCTCCTAAGGCACCTCTAGGTGGATCTGAACTGCTACCACCACCCCCTACCCCACCCCCAGCAGAGGGGAACCAGGGGCCCTTCTGTTCCTGTAGGGTCGCCTGTTTGGGTCAGTCCCTATATCTGGAATCAAAAAACCAGTGTTTGGGTTTTTTTTTTTATGGCCTCTTGACATGTCACCAAATGTTTTCAAGACACCACACTTATTTCTTTAATTACTCGGTCATTCTTTCTTAGAGATCCAACATGTTGAATAGCAAATAAATATGTGTTTCAAAATATGTTACTCATCTGAGCATGCCGGAGGCTTCTTTGTGTGGGCCTTGTAAAGAGTCATCAGCTCGCCTCTGTTGAAGCTAGGGCCACTTGTGTGGGTCCTCACCTCACTTTCCGGGCAACTGCAGTTCGGTCCCAATAGACAGGGGTGCTTGCTAATCAAGGAGTGGCCCCCAGATTCTTCAGGTACTAGAATGGGAGTCCCAAGTCTGGCTCAGAACCTAGGTGCCTTCTCCACTAAACATGGACAAAACTGGAGACCATGATGTTTTGCAAAGTTAGTCCATCTTAGAAGGATAAATATTTAATGACACCATTATCACGAGGGAAAACAAAGAAGAAGAAAAGTGGCTTTTATACTCAAAGATAAGACTTTGAAGACTAGGAGAGGACCAGGCCTGAGTCCTGGGGTTGGGAGAGGGAAGGGATAGGAAGTCATAGGTGGGGGGAGGAAAACATATGTGTTGGGGAGGGGAGGGGCTGTGTAATGGGATGTCAGTACTGATTTCATTTGTTGATATGAGTTGTACAACTGCATAGAGTACCCTTCCTTATAAACAAATGTAATGATAATAAAAATTAAAAGCAAAAGGGAAGGCTCACAGCCTTCACCCCCCTCCAGATTCCCCCCCTCACCCCCAACCCCAGAGGGAAACATCAATTGCTCAGAGTGACTACAGAAAGAAGGAAAAGTCAAACGGAACTAGACTGGAGGCCTCCGTGGCATACGAAGGAACATCCAGGGAAAACGCTTTGTCTTAAAGCACCCGGGTGCCTTGTCTTCATGCTATCTTGAGAGGCATGGTCTCCTTTGCTGCTTGAGATTCCAGCAGGGGAGGTGGAGGATAGGTCGAGAGCCCTGCACCAGCCTCTTCTTCAGGGACTGCAGCAAGCCTCCCAGTACCTGCATGATTGCCTTGGCCCAGTTCATTCTTCCCAGAGCCTCCCTCCAAGAAGATGTCCCATGTAAAGCCTGGGACATGTGTTTTTGTTGTGTTTTTAACCAGGCTGACTGGCCAAAGATCAGCCTGTTCATCCTGATGAGCACATGGTGTTCACACTACAGTATATGAAAAAAGTGCCCCCCCCTCAAAAAAAATGAAAACATAAAAGCCAGCAAAGGTGGGGGGTGGTGAAACAAGGTTTCCCTTATTAACTTGTTATACAAATGGGCCGCACTCCGGCTGGGCAGCGGGACCAGCTGGTTTCTTCCTGCCCAGCTTTTC
Organism: Nesogale talazaci; assembly: GCA_004026705.1. Taxonomy (NCBI): domain Eukaryota; kingdom Metazoa; phylum Chordata; class Mammalia; order Afrosoricida; family Tenrecidae; genus Nesogale; species Nesogale talazaci. The sequence continues at coordinate 5,141 of PVJH01011720.1, read as the reverse complement.
TCTTTGTCGCGGGATGATTTCCCCAGAACGACCCCCTGGAAACCTGCCTAGTGTTCTAATTGTTATCAAACCCGGGCAAATCTTTGCTGCGAGACAGGTGGTGAACTTACTGGGTAAAATTAGCGCCTGCGCTTCCATTTCCATCCGCCCCCCGCCCCCCTTCCCTGCCTCCCTCTCCCCACCATTCTCACGGAGGATGGAAAGGAAAGTCGGCCTACCCTATAAGCGTGCTAATTGCTTCCTTAGTGGAAGACCTACATGAGGTTTAAAGTGAAGCACTTCTCTCCAAAGGGCGCTGAGTAGCCCTCACACAATAGGCACCGCAGACAGCACAGACTCCTTTAGGGGGAGTGTTGGCTCTCTCCCATCTAGGCTCCCTTCTTCTTTCTTCCCTCCCATCATCACTTCCCCACTGCTTTCTGCTCTCCTTGCTCCCTCCTTCCTCTATGTCCCCACATCTTTTCTTCCCCACTGCCTCCTGGAAAAAAAAATTTTTTTGTTCTCCTATCTTCCCCTCCTTTCCCCGAGTCCAACGTGGTTGTATCTGAGGGTCTCTGCTTGGTCATTAAATAAGTTATTTAGGCATTTAGCACCTTTCTGAATCACTGGGTGGTCTTCTGGGGCATGCCACAGTGTAAGCCCTTGAAAACCATATCCCCAGCCTCGCTACTCCCTTGCACGTCCGACAATCTAAATATTGCCCTTCGTGTAATCGAAGCGGCAAGAGTACTCACAGCAGTTGATGGACTATTTTTCAAATTGATTTCAAAAATGTATTTAAGGGGATGATCTTCTAGTCTAGATTACCTATTGATTTTTAATATGAAAAGCTCATTATGTAAGCAGTAACTGCATATAAAAACCTAGCAAACCTTTGCATAAATCCTTTAATTGAATTTCCAGAGCCTGTGGTTCTACCTTTTTTTTTTTTAATTAAATCTATTTCTTTTTTTAAGTGTTACTGTGTAATTTGCATGCTGTGAAGAGGCCCTGTCCCAGATAAAGTGCCATTGATCCTTATTAAACCTCACCTCTGGGCTTGCTTAAAACTAACTGGAAAAAATGAAAGCGTTCATGCCACAGTGCACTTATAGCTGGTGTGATAGGGTTATGGAAAAAATAATAAAACTAATTTCCAGATGAGAATTTATAATGTGAGATTTTATTTTTCCCCCTCCCTCTACTTGATAATTAATAGTGAATTCAGATCATATATATAAATCATTTTTTAGCCTATAAACTGAAATGGCAATTAGGAAAGATAATATATACTTGATGTAAAACCATCGTGTTAGGTGTGGATAATCTTTCAGCACTTTAATTTTTTTTAATTGTGAAAAGAAAGGATTATGAATTCACATTAGCTCGTGGGGATTCGCTTAGGGGGGAAAACAGACTTTTTTACTATGCCCTATATTTGTAGGTTTTTAATTTTAGTGTGAGAACATATAAAAAGACTCAGGGAAATATCTTTCTGGTTCTGTTTGTGCTAAAATGGATGTATTAAAATCACCAGGGAAAGAGGATATATATATATATATATATACATATATATATATATACATACAAAAGCCACAGTAGGTTTTTCTATTTTTTAATACCCAACATTTGTTATTTTAAAAGCAATAAAATCCCCTAAAGAAATATTCATAATCAATAAGAACACAAAATATGGAATATATTAACCGAGTTATAAAAACGTTCGTAGTATAGCACCGAATGAAAAACACAGCAAGTAATGTACGCTTTAAAGTGTAATCAATTTTGAGGTTGTATACAAGGATATAAATGATAAACACAAGTAGTAGCATTTTTAGTAAAGGCTGTTACAAAATACGGTATTTATGGCCCATTCCATTCTTTTTATAGCTCATTAATGTAGAAAACAAACACAGTGTATCCATCTTCACAGACAGCTTAAAATTGCCATAAATGATATTTTTAAATGGCGATGCTGGAGCTCACTTGATGGGCTTCTTTGGTTGGCCTGGCTTGCACCCTGGGGTTGCTGCCGAGACGCGGGGAAAGAAAAAGGGATGATGGTGGCAGGATTGCCCTTCCTCCACCCAGCAGGCCAAACCTGACATCCTCACAAATGACTTAGCGGGATTCCAGCCCACTGCCTCCTCACAATGTGTCCCCTCATCGCCCTCCCTGCCCACTCCCCAAGCCCCACCCCGTGCCATGCAAAGCGTGGGCACCTCTGGAAAATGCATTAATTCTTCTGGGCCACAAGGGGGCTGTGGAGCGACTGGTTCGCCGCACTAAGTGACAGAAGAGAATTTTAATGCTGATTCCTAAGGTGCTTAATTTCCTATGGTTCCGATGAATATGCGTACAACGGCTGCTCAGCTGTCTTAGCGGTTCACAAGAGACAGCTGGTTCTGGTGGGGAGGATGCTGTTCTCTCTCTCTCTCTCTCTCTCTCTCTTTCCCATCCTCCCTACCTGACCTTTGGCCAAGTCGGTTCTGCTTAAGTTAGGTCTGTAATGTAACTTTCATTAACTTCTTTCCCATATTTCACCTGGTTTGGATGTTCCTGTCATTGCCCTTCCTTCGTGTCTTTCATTTTGTCCTTATTTAGAAGTCACTAGCCTAGGGGGATATATGATGTATGAAGTATGTCTTTTTGGCTATAGGGAATATATATACACACACACACATATCTTTTTTCCTCCATAATATCTTGTATGTTATCCGTAAGGTAGTGGTATTTGGAAGGAGAAAAAGAAATTGTGGTAAGTAGGAAAAGGGATTTGCATTGTTTCCTCCCTCTCTAAGTTACAGTCTCTAACCCTCCACCTACCCTCCCACTCCATACATATTGAGAATCTACTATATGTTTGGCACTATTTCCAACACCGGAGATGTGCGTGAGTTAGTGCACCCATTGCTTTCAGATTCTCATAAGCCAGTGAGTTAGAGAAATATGCCAATCATTTTAACAGGGAGAAGCAAAGTCAGCAGCTTGGAAGGAGGTTGGATTTTGACACACAGTTCTTGTTGACTTGGACTTCAGGATGTGTGCTCCTGCCACCACTGGAGATGCACACCCTAAGAGCTATGACAGTGAAGAGTATGGAATACTGTACTTTACAGTGTAAAAGAAGATACTTTACACCGTCCAGGCAGAGACAAGATATACTCTAGAACAGATTGCCATTGGCCTGGTTGCCCCTCAGAGCGATGTGGCCAGTGTCTTAGAGAGTGTCAATATGGAGGTCCAACTGTAGGATGTAGACCATGGTAGCTCATCTTCCCTACCAGGGGCATGTACTATTTTTTTCTAAGTGATTTGTGTATGTGTACATCTATTTTGCTTATTGTTCACCTCCTATGTCTCTCTCTTTATTAGCTGTGAGTGTGCCATTCAGTGCTCGGCCTGAGGACTTTCTAAGGGCTGTAGCTGAGTGGCTTCCATCAGTCTTATCAAGCCAGTATGCAAGGTCTTTTGTGTACACCTGTGATTTTGAGTTTTGGTCGCTGTTCTTCTCCCCTTTGCTCCAGCATCTCCAGTGATGATGCCTTTCAGATTGGTCAGCAGTGGAAGTTGGGCACTATCTAGTTCTTCTGGTCTTAGGGTCATGGAGTTTGGGTTCTGACACATAGGTTCTGACCAAACAGCCCATGAGGTAGCTCTGTTATTATCTAGGTTTTACTGATGGGGGAACAGGTTATTGTGTAAGGAAGCTGGGCTTTCCAATGGGGCTGGTTGCCTATTAGGTCCCTACCCCTAAACCACTGCACAGTTGCCAACTCTTGATAAAGACAGATGCTAATCTTTTTTTTTTAAGATCATTTTATTGGGGGCTTTAACAACTCTTTAAAAATACATTTTATTGGGAAAAAACAAAAAACACCCCCACCGCCGGGAGTCTGTGGTCGTTTCGGTTGGAAGGAGGACTTTGGCAACCTCAACTTTGTGACCATGGAGAGTACGAAAGGCAAGGAGTGGAAACCCACTGAGAAAGCCGCAGAAGAGTGTGTCACTCTGAACTTGGTACCCGTGTCAGAACCTGAGCAACTACTGTGGACTACTAATGGACCAAGCACATCATCAGCTGTACAAAACAGTGGGTCTCAAGTGACCAAACAAAAAAGAATTAAAAAAGAAAAAGAGAATTCACAAAATGATGACAGTTTGAAACCTCGAAAGAAGATTTGGATTCCTCCATTACCACTCAAACTGCCACCAGTTCACCAGGTTCACCAAGACGTCCTGCGGCCATGAATTAAAGCTGAGCACCAAAGGCCAGAAACTAGATGCATATAAGCGACTGTGTGAATTTCATTACCCAAGTCAAAATAATTTTCCTGCCACAGCAAAGGAAGCCAAGATCCAGACCCGGCTAAAAAAAATCAAATCTGGCCAATGTGAAAATATCGCTAGACGGTTCACAGAAAATGAACCTGTGTCCGGAAGGGGCTGGCCCTCCTGAAGCAGCTCTTTCCTCTGAAGAAGGGGCACCTGCCTTTGAATCTATTTTGCAGCCGGACGTCAGTGCAGTTGACAATACAGTAATACAGGTGACAAGCTCCACCAATGAGGCTCTGCTGGCCTCCTGGTCAAGAACTGCAGGCAAAGCTGGGAAGATAGAGGTGGAAGAATCACCCCAAGAGACTTATGCTGTCCGGTGGTGCATGGTACATGGGAGAAGCCTCCCTGCAAACAAAAGTGGCTGGGTTCGGTTGCAGTTTCATGCAGGACAAGCCTGGGTCCCTGAGAAGCCAGGAAAAGTGAGCGCGCTCTTCTTGATTGCTGCCTGCAGTTTTCCACCTCCGAATATGGAAGACAATCTGTTCTGTCCCAAATGTGTCCAGAGGAACAAGGTGTTGAAAGAAAGCCTCCAGAGTGAATAGAGTGCCTGGGGAAAGGACCCTTCCAAGATTGCAGTGAAGAATTGACATCTGATCCCTCTGGGCTTCGGTCCACACCCTCCCGGGCTCCTGCTTTCGGTGGGCACAGACTGCTGGGTGCCCTTGTCACCTTTTTGCAAGCTGGACTGAAGTCAGCCGGTTTTGATTGCTGCTTCCCCAGTTGAGATACAGACGACACAATGTTGTTTCAAATTGTTACAATGTTACAAATTACCTTACATCCAGCTAATAAAAGGACATAAATCTTTGGAAGTGTCCCAATTC
>PVJH01011719.1:35200-67792 GCA_004026705.1 Nesogale talazaci | reverse complement strand
GAATGCCTGGAACCTCAAAGACTTGAAGATAATCGAGTCACCATTCAGCGCAGAAACAGCAAAGTCCACATGCAGGAAGCACACCAGCATGCGTGATCAAGAGGGGCCGAAGGGAGCAGATATCGAGCACCAAAGAACAAGAATCACATCATTACATAGGAGGAGGAGAGCAGGGTGGGGACCTAAGGCCCACTGGTGGTTAATTAGTCACCCCTTTACAGGGGAGTCACGGGGAGGAGACAGACCAGTCGGGGGGCAGCCAGGCAGTGATGATGCATACAAGTTTCCTCTAGTTCCTGAAGCCTTCCTCCCTGTCCCCCAACCATCATGGGCCCAACTCTACCTTGCAAATCCAGATGGACTGGAGAAGTCACACTGGCATAGAGGGGATCTGGAGATATGGGGGAAGCAGGATGGATGGGCCCCTTCGGACCAATGGTTAGATTGGAGATACTGGAAGGTGGAGGGAAGGGGGGGTAGAGAGACGGAACCAACAGCAAGGATATATACACACGCTCCTATTTGAAGGATGGGCATCAAAGGAGTGGGTTGGGGGAGAGGTTGGGCAGTGGCAATGTACGATATGACAAAACAATAACAATGTATAAAGTATTGAGGGTTGGAGGGGAGGAGAGACCAGGGGAAGAGGGGAAGCAATGGAAAAGCCGATACTAGGGGCTTAAGGGAAAAGGTGGACAATTGGAGAACAATAATAGAAGTGGACATGTAAGGGTGCTTGATGAATATGCTTATTTATATATTATGAAAAACGATGTATGAGCCCCCAGTAAAGTGATTGGGGAAAAAAAGATATTATATTTTACATTATAAGATATATTTTACATATTTTATTTTACACATATTTTAGTTTACATATATAATATAATATACATATATTTACATATATTTTACATATTTTACATATATAAGATTAACTTCTTATGCATTTTTGCCCATGTAGACTAGAGAAACAGATTCATAAACTTGCATATGTCTATAAAGGAGAGGTTTATATACAAGAGGAATGGAACATTGAGAAAGCATCCCAACCCAGTCCAGTCCAAGTTCATAAGTCCTATATTAGCCCATATGTCCAATACCAATCCAAATGAAGCACATGCAATGACACCAGGTCAATCACAGGCCAGTGGGTGCAGAGTCTTATGTATCCAGTAGTGGTAGAAGCATCTCAACGCTCGCAGGGTCCTCCCCCCGGCTCCTCCAGTGTCTAGGGCTCAGGGTCTATCAGCATTCTGCCATGTGTCTTGTCAGCTGCAATGTCTCCCAAGGACTTAGTCTTGTGTCTTGTCAGTAGAACGTCTCAATGGGACTGAGCCATGAGTCTCTCAACACCAAGGGGGGAAAATACTGCCAGATTTCTCAGAATTCTCAGGAGAAAGCCATGCCCACACAGAGGTCTCATTGGCTATCTCCAGATTGACAGGCTAGACTCCACCCCTAGACTCTCAATCCTGAGTATGATTAATGACTGCCACAGCCTTTCATTCTTAACAAGAAAACACTAGTGTGATTGTATTCTGGAAGAAGACCTCAGTATCACTGATTTTTTAAAGCATCCTTCATTAACAAGAATGTTACTTATAAGACTGGTACTTAGTCATTGGTTTGGATCTTGTAGTAAGAAGTTTTCAACTGACGGTGCTCATGGACAGCATCAGTCACATCAAGATGAGCAGCGATCTCATGATAAAAGCACTGTGTTCCAAATGCTGAACATAATAATGTAGACATTTCAATGTGATGGTATAAATCTCTTCAGATACAGTTTTATAAAGAACCTCACTACACTTAACAGATAAGGCTGGAACTCCTCTACTTAGGTCTGGACGGCAAGGACTGACTCAGGTCCTCAGATCCAGAGGCCACCCCTGAATCCTTCAACAATATGCTGAAGACCATCCATCTACCTGCATCAGCTACAAGACAACAGAAGAAAAAGAATCCTGTTAAGAATATCAAGAAGGGATGGCTAGTAGATTTCAGCTCTCACATCTGCATCTCTGGATTGATGAACTGCCCGGAGAGCGAGAGAACTATTGGGGGGAAGGGGAGGGGGAGTTGGAAGTTGATTCTGATCCCAGCAGGGAAACAAAATATCCATGAATGATGTCTGCCAAGAGATTGATAGTGAGACCAAAAGAAGACATACCAAGAATTTAAATACTCCAGAAACCCAATTGAGTTTCAAAGTTGGGTCTTTCATGGGAGCAGTAGATTTGAATTACAGTTTGGAAAATTATGAAACTATGCACTGGGGTGAGCTCGGCTGTCTCCCGCCCCCCCCCCATCCCCCGCCCCCATTAAAATTCACAGAGAATTTTAAACTAGGTTTGTAGGATAGCCATTTTTAAAACAGAAATGTGGAAAAGGAGGAGTGTGGGTATCCCCTCCCAGAATTTCCTGAGAGGCCCTTCTGCCGTCCTGGTGGTCCAGCAGTAGGTTCTGCAGTGGGCACTGCAGAGCCCTGTGCTTCTGATAACACAACTACATGCCACCTCACCGTTGACTGCTCCTGCTGGAGGGAACTTACTCATATCTTATCATCTGCTCCAGCCTTCTTTCTGTACATCTCCATGCTACATCACTCCTTGTGTTTCTCAAGTGCCAGTTCTCTACAGGGAGTAATAGACCAGCAAGGAGTACACTGGAATGGACAGCCTTGGGCAGAATTCTCATGCCAGATGCCTATCCCTAGACCCCTCACCTGGAGGCCAGCTAGCTGGATCATAAGGTATGAAGTGTGGAAAAGGGACTGTGGATCTTTGAGGAACTCTGATGAAATCCATCAAGCAGCAGTATACCTGGATGGGCTGGAAAAGACCAGCCAATTTCAACCACAGAGCATGCAGTGATTGTACTTGCTTACTATGCAATGGAGAGCATGCGTACTTATGATACGCCACCTACCACTGCCATCAAGGCAGTCCGTTCTCATCCATCATGACCCTGCATAAGTTGACAAGGTTTTCTACCTCTTTGCAGGAGCAGACAGCCTCATCTTTCTCCCCCAAAAGTGGCTGGTGGGGTGAGCCTCCAGACTTGCAGTTAACAGTCCAACATAGATGTCAAGATATGAGTTAGTTCCCTCCAGCATAACTATAGTAGAAGAACCTCTACGCTTTGGCCAGGACTCTGAGAACAGTTCAAAATGCATTGTCACAGCACAGCATAAAGGAACTGTGCTGGTCCTGTCTGTCAGGTCTATGTTGGACTGTTAACTGTTAAAATCATTTGAAAGCCACTGGCCTCTATAAGAAGAGATGGTTTTGTTTGGTACATGTTTTAATTAGTGAGACCTTTACTTTTCAAGAATAAATGTTAGGGCTGAGCCCCGGTGGCGTAGTAGTTGTGTGCAGGACTGCAGCCCACTGAGATGGAAGTTCAATTCCAGCAGCGGCTCCACAGAGGCAAAGTCTGGGCCTCCTACTCCCACCACCAGAAGGCAGTGATGTGCAAAAAACGAAAAAAACCAAACAAACAAAAAAAAAGAATAAATGTTAAAAGGGCATCATGAAATACAAGGTATGGTGTGAAATATTTTGTTCAACTTCCTGTAGAAAATCTGTAAAATATGAACAATAGTATATATTCTTTCTCACAATTATTTTTATGCCTTGGGTACCATGGAAAAATAGAATAATTTATCCTGGTTTTTTAATATAAGTTTGGTAGCTAGAATCAAAATTTTGGCAGCAATCAGCAGATTACAAATTTCATCAAAGATGAAACAGCACATTAGTGGGATGGTCATGCTTGGTTTTATTTTTAAATACTCAGAATACCACATCACTATTAAAGTTCCATTAATAGCTATTTACATTAACAATTTATGACAAATTGGAATGCATCACAGAAGTGCTTGTGTACATTACTTATAAGTTAGGCTAATGCATACATCATCTGTTGTCAATAATCTTCAGTATGCTCACTTTCTAGGATACACTAGTCATCTGGCAAGAATAACTTTTAAAAACTGATAGCATCTTTGAGTTATATTTTTTAATGGAGGAACCATGTCCTTTTTTGGGGGGGGGGGGCGGGCATCACTGCCTTTGGTAGTCGTGAGCACTACCCAGTGCTGCTCCTGAGAACCACTGCTGGATTTGAACCGCCAAACTCGCACAGTCCCACACTCAACCACTCACGCCACCGGGGCTCAGCCGGAACCATGTCTTTTATTCTATGATTTAGAATTGCCCAATACCTATCTTTTACCAAAAATAGGACTCAGATAATGAAAATGCCAAGTGATTGTCATTTACTTTCATGGCAAGTCAAATGATTTCAAATTCTCTACTATGCATTTACATCATAGATGGAAGACATACCTTCCCAGAAACTCTCCCCAAACGCTCTCCTTGACCAATATAGGTTAATGACCTTCCTTTGTTTCCTCTGAGAATTTCTGTGTATCTCTAATTCAAGCAGAAAATTATTCACCGAGTCATTATAAACATAGAGCAACTGTGTACAAAAGGCCTCAAGTCCTTATCTGGTAGATCACCCAGATGTGAACACAGTGTTCTATGCTTCATCGTTCCTGTCCAGGATTACTTCGACATTCAAGACTGCTGATACCACTGACTGTATATGGAAAAGGGGAGCACAGGCCGGAAAGACCAACACGAGTCTGGAAGGTTTCTTTCCTTGCCTCCTTTCCATTGATGCTTCTGGCACTGTTCATTGTGTTTGCATTCATAGGTATATGAAAAATGAGGAGGTTGGGGATGAAATCAATGTTCTGGGCATGATGAACTTAAATGGAAAGTCACTGGTATTGTGGTCAATTGGATAGGGGAAACATGGCAATATTCCCAGAGCAGTTTTGTTTTTAATTAAGCAATAATTGGTTGCCAGTACTAATATTAATAAGTTGTGAAAGGCTTCTTCTCTTTTCCTGAAGTACCTTATTTGCATATGAACTTCTAAACAAGTCAGATGAAACGGAACCTTAATTTACTTAAGTGGATATGTGTAAACATAGCTATGGAAAAAAACAATACTGCCGTAAAAAATGTTGCCCTAATTTCAGTATGTACTTAAGTCTGGCAATCTGGTGCTTTGATCCAGTTTATCCAAACTGAAAATAAGGTTGTAATATAAATTAATGGAACTTTTTATTCCTCTGAGATAAATGAAATAAACGACTCTGTGCTAGCTACCAACAACAATTTCCATTTGCAAACATATCTTTATTTTAGGTCATCAGTTCCCTCCTAAGGTTTTTTGTTTTGTTTTTATTGCTCTTGGCCCTTTCAAATAATGAGTTCCTTGTCCTCAGATCTTGATCAACTTCTATCAATATATTTATATTATAAATTCTTTGTACTAGAATTGTGCCACCAAAGGGTTTATGAAACTAAAATGTGTATATATGATGGAATATTTCCTACCAGAAAAATATTCAAATTTACACTAATACCAATAGGGTGTGATCCTCTCGTGCCTTCACCAAACTGGGTAACACCAAAATGTTCCTGCTTTTCCTTTCTCTCTCTTTTTCCCTAAATTGAGAAGTAGGTCATGGCTCTGATATTTGCCTGCATCTTCTACAAGCAGCTTTCCCATATCGGTCATTTATACTTCTCGTACCGTAAGCTACATGATCATGTTTTTTTGCCCATTTTGAATTGGTTTGCTTGTCTCTTAATTCAGCAGAACAAATTCTTTCTAAAGTAAGAAAATATCCATCCATGAAAAGCTTCTAATGACTTATGAATAAAATTGCTGGGGGTAAAAAAGAAAAGCTTTTAGTGGATAGAGTTTTTTTCTTCATCTCAAAAATGATATTCATATCCTTTCTTATAAAACAGTTGCAGCTTGATTCTATGTAAAAGTGGTACGCAAAAGGACAGAAGTTATTCCACCACCTACGTCAAAGAACAAGAGAGCAGGAAGAAGGCAGTCTGAGGTACTCTGGGGACATTTGATTAGACTTGTGGAAACAACCAACTATTTACACTTTTGCAATATATCTAAACCACATGTGCCAACACTTGAAGTTGATTCTTTTATGTGGCTCTTCTTCTTTCATACCCCGAGGTGACTGAAAAATATTAAGTCCCATTTTGAGCATTTGCTGATCACAGTGAAATCATAATGAGCCACTTTTTAAGCTAAAATGATGGCCAGACACTAGAAGATATAGCAGTGGTAAAGCAGGAAAAGAATATGTGAGAAAGGCCGTGATGATTTGGGCCATTAAAAAATATAAGTCATATACATATCAAGTGAGGTTTGGTTTTGCAAATTAAAAATAATAAGTTTCAGGAAAGCATTTTTATAAGCCACAACATACTCAGTTGGTCTAATTGTTGGAGAGTAGCGTACATGTGTGTTGACTAGGCACAGTGGTGCTTTACGGGCTTCCTGATAGGGCTCCACCTTCTGAAAGACTGTGGGAATGAACAGAAAATGTAGTTCTATGATTTTCATAGGAAATCATTTCTATGAAACAGATCTCCACATAGCTGACAGTTCATTTTGCTTCCTACATATTAAACAGCAAATGTCATCTTTTGATTAAATGTACACATTTCCGCTTATTTGCTTGTGTTCAATGTATTCCGTTACAGAAATGATTATAATTAGAATCAATAAATCCAATGAGATCCTTTACAAAAATGACTCCCTTGTTATGGGATTGAAATATTTAAGTCATACAAAGACTTTTAAAAAATACTGAAGTTTCCTGTGTAAGAAATATTTCCAAAACTTTCCTATACTAATTTCTAAAGATTTGAAGGAAGGTTTTTTTAAAAAAAATAATAATAATTGGTTTTAATGCTAGAAGTACAAGACTTATACTCTAAGTCTCTAAGTCTACAGTATTACCAGATATTTACATATTCTATATCAAACTTAGATATTTGAAACTTTACTCATAACCTCTCTTCCTTGCCCTGTAGAAGGCATTGTTTTAGTTTAACTACAAATGGCCAATTTTGGTGAAATTGCTCGTGAACAATTCTGATCATCTGAGAAGCAGCCTCTTTCTGAAGGTTCATGCTGTAAAAGAAGTGTAGGTTACCACTCCTAAGAGAATGCAAGTCTAAAATCCAAACCCACTGCCCTCAAGCTTGATTCTGACTCATAGCAACCACATCCAGGATTTCCAAGGCTGTAAATCTCCATGGCAGTGGAAAAGCCCTATCGTTTTCCTGCTGAGCATCTAGTGGGTTTGAGCCACTGGCTTTGCTGTTAATTGTAGTAAACATGGCAACAGGATACAATGTTGACTATGTAAAGGCATCCCCCAAACATGCCTGCCCCTTGGTCCCTATTACACACACACACACACACACACACACACACACACACACTCACGTGCACATGCATATAACACCTTAGGTGTTTCTATTTGTGCCAAGCCTCCTGGACAGACAACCTCAAGCATGAAGCGATGGAAAAAGGGAGTTTCTGGGCTCCTGGGAGATGGTTTCCTCAAGACTCCTTGCTTCTTAGTCTCAGTAGTCAAATCAGATCTGCTTTTCTTAGCTTTGCTGTATTTGGTCTCCTCTCATGATGGCTCTGGCAGGCATTTTTCTTTCCAGAGACTCATAGACTGGGACTCTCCTAGATGCTCATCTGAGTATGGTCTTGCCCTGTGCACGAACACTGTTGATTTACTAATGTTCAGTAGCCTGACTTCCATTTTTAGACTGTTGGCTATTTTCTCAGAAGATTCCATGTGGTTCTGGCTGTCTAATCCCTTCTCTCCACTATCACTAAATGATGGAAGCAAGACTATCTAAACTCTAGGATGGTCCTAGGACAGAAAGTTTTGAGTAGATTTAGTTCATGTTTCACCATGCTCTCAACTGTAATTGTTGCTACAGTGACCATCAGTCCAACATTGAATGGTCTTTTTATACTCTCCCTATCTTCAGTTTGTACTGGGCAACTGGGCCTCCTTGGCTAAACCTTCTGCATTCCCCCTCCAGCCTGCCACCTGGCTACTGTCTTGGATAAACAGACACATTCCTTATCTGGAGAGCTTTCCATAGACATTCCTGGTTCTATCACACGCTGAGTTATTTTTCATTCCAGGTTCCTTTTTCTTCTCTGCTTTAAAGATATTAATATCGACCTAACATTGCACTCTTTGTCTCTTGACTTGTTATCTGTGTCAAGTTTCAGTTCATAGGCCTGGCCTTTCTTGTACCCAGTGTCTAGAGGAGTCTCTGGCACATAGTTGGGCCTTCCTGAAATATTGGCTTAACGGTTGAAGGAATGATGGGTGTAAACTTGAACAAGTTACTTCTGCGTTAGAAGTTTCCCACTTGTAGTCTGCAAAATTAGAATATCTAATGAGGATCCAGTGATGTCTGGAACTACAGTGATGTGGTGGTCACACACTGGGCTGCCGACCTTATGGAGACCCTTGTTAAAGCAGAAGGAGCCTGTGCACATCCAGGACCAGGGAAGCTTAGGCAGAGGAGACTTGTGTTAGGGAAGGTTGACTAAAGAAACAAATTCATCTATGTGTAAGAAAGAGCTCACTGGGGCTGAACCCCGATAGCGTAAGTGGTTGAGTGTGAGACTGCGGCCCACAGGCTTGGCGGTTCAAATCCAGCAGTGGCTCTCAAGAGCAGTGCTGGGTAGCTCCCACTCCCACCAGACGGGAGTGATGCCAGAAAAAAAAAAAAAGAAAGAAAGAGCTGGCTACCAAGAGCTCTTATATATCAAGAAAACATCCCAGCCCAGTCCAACATAAGTTCATATGTCTGATACTAATCTATAATTCCGTCTTGAGACTCATCCTGCTACAAGCAGTGATACAGAATGCAGGGAGATCACAGGTTGGTGGGTGCAAAGCCTTGTGGATCCAATCGTGGTGGAAGCATCACAAGGCTCTGGCAGGTCTAAGTAACATAACTCACCAGTAGAATGGTGAAGCAAGAAAGAGAGAGACAGACAGAGAGAGAGACCCACCTCCAGAGAGCCATTAGCCTTGGTGACACCTCCAAATGAGATCATCAAGCTACAACTTGATTGACAGGCTAGACTCCACCCCTACACTCCAAGCTGACACAAAATGATGTAACTCCCACAGGACAGCAAAGCCAAAGGCTCTGAGATAGTGTATGGTTTGTGTGCACAGAAAATGGCATGGAGGGAAGTGTAGCTGAACCACAGTGAACAATGGAGAAGATGTTGGAAATGAAATAAGAGAGGCCATTGGTGGCTGCATTGCATGGTGTTTATGTGTAGAACATATGTTTATGTGTGCTTGGTATGGGAGGGAGTGGTGGGTAAGTTTGGTGTCACGCCTTTGTGTCTGTGTAGGGATATGTGTGTGTGCTGTCGTGTGTGTGCTTACGTATATGTGTTTTGATTTGTGAGGGGTGTGTGTGTACTATGGTGGAATATGTACATAGAATGTCTATGCATATTTGAGAGGAAAGGAGTCTGTGATGGACTGTATGATGTCATGTGGCACATAGGTGTTTGCGATGAGTATGTGAGACATGATGTGATTTTGGTGTAAGTGCGAGTGATAAGGTATGGTGTTAATTTGCTTTTAGTGTGTATATGTGTTCTTGGCAGAAAGGGAGTGTATGTTTGATGCTGTGTGTGGTGTATTTGTATATGTCAAGTGCATATGATGTTATATTGTATTGTGTATATAGTGTATGCATGTGTGTTTGATGTGAAGGTGGTGTGTGTGTGTGTGTGTGTGTGTGAGAGATCTGGTGTATCTGACAAATGTGGTGCATGTTTACAGTGTGTTCATGTGTTGTGTTGGGGGCTGGGGTATGGTATATATGGTGCGAGCTATTTGTGGGAAGGTTGGGTGTGGGGTGTGTGTGTGTGTGTGTGATGTATGTGATTTGCTTGTGTATGTGTGACATGTGCCTGTGTGTTCCGATGTCAGAAGCATAAGTATATATCATGTGTGGTGGTGGATCTATGCGTGTGTTTCAGTTCCTACCCATGAAACAACAAAGCCAGTGAATAATCACTCTACCAGAATGTTTGAAAGTCTCAGCCTGAAAAGAAAAGACACATTCCACTTCTGGCTGTTTCCTTCTGAACAGACTCATAGGATCAAAAGATCACCTTGCAGATGTTACGGCAAGGGATTTGGGGTTACTGAATAGGGATTTTTCGTTACTGAATAATCCAGTTTCTCAATGATGCACTGATGCTTTCTGAGAAAGGACACCACCATCCTGCCTGCGCTATATCATCATGGGTGAAAGCATAACATTATAGAACATTGTAGACATACAATGCATAGTCACAGGTTTTAAAACAAAGCCATCGTGCATTAAAATAAATTTTTGCAGAGACTCAAGAGCATTTGTTTGTGGCTCTGGTGAAAATGTGTTTTGAAAGCCTAAGGACTCTTGACCTACATTATCCTAGTCTCTCTCCCCCCCCCCCACCCCCCGGATATCTTGAGCTGCCCAAAAAATATATCAAAGCCTCTGGGAATGACAAAATATGCTGTCATTTTAAACTCTTTTCTACATAAATATCTGTACACAAAACATCTCTCTTCATTTAATCAGTGGAAGGAAATGATGGACTCTTTCCATCTTGACCCACATAGAAAATAAAACCAAGATGGAAACACTCAAGGTTCCCTTCACAATTGAGATCCCAATGATCTTGGAGATCCAGGAAAATGCTTTACATGACTGACAAAGACGAACCTGGTTTTTCCCTTCAGTTATGCACCAAAAAGAAAAATGATCCAAAATACTATGGATAAATACAAGTCAGGAAAGGAAACAAAGGGTGTTGATGTTCCTTTTTTAAAATATGTATTTTTAATATGATGGTCTGGTTTGTCCTAAAGTGCAACAAGGTATGCTTATTTGTTGTGCAGCCTGAGCAAAAATAAAGGAAAATCTTTCTTGGCTAAATATGCCTTAGATGGGGATAGAGTAGAGGTTAATTGTACTTTACAAGTACAGACTACACATCTCTATGCTGTGTCATACTTAACAAGCTGAGCTCTCTGAAGACTGAGTTGTATCACAGGATGACTGGACACATAGACTCTGCAATTAGAAAATCATAGTTTGATTTCTTGTTTTGCTATTTTTTCTATTTTAATAGAACATTAGGAAGAATGCTTAATTTTCTTCTTACTAAGTTTAGCTTTGAGACATGAAATGTGATTGATAAAGAGAATGAGAATTAAATGAACCAACACATATAAAGCTCCTGACACAAATTAAATACTGTACAAGCTATTAATATTTCATTATATTGGCTCTTTAAAACCTGAATAACATCTAATCATTTAAAATTCCATCCAATTGTCAAAGTGTTTTCACAAACATTGTTATTTTGCAAGATGACACTAAGCCCCACACTAGCAAAAGCAGAGCAGACTCCACATCATGGAATTTGTAGGTAAATCTACATCTTCCAAGGACCAAGGCTCTGTCCTATAGAAAAACAGACCCAATGTGATATTGAATTGATGCATGGCTTGATAGACAGTGTAAGAGAATGCAAGAGAAATTTTCAGTTTCTACGTAATGGAGGCTATAGTGTCTGGCCAAAGCGGTAGCAACCCAGCCACAGACCCATCCCAAGTCTGAGGCTAAGCATCAACTTCCAAAATTTGCTCCTGCTTCCATCCTTCGCGCCAGTGGCTAATTCCAACAGTTGCATTGAGTGAGTGCTACCTGCCGATCCTGGTTCTGGGGGGAGCTTCGGCTCTCTACCTTGGGACAGGTGGAATTTGGAGTGCTGAAGATTCTGCTTTCCTGCAGAAGGAAAAGAAGAATTGCCTTATGATCATGCAGTTATTGACGCCAGGGGTGGCGACCTTGTTCTGTCAAGGGACATTTGGATATAAAACAGCTTTCGAGGGCCATGCTGGTCACCCATTGACCTAACCCAGGTGGTCTAGTATTTACACATTGGCCTGCATATCTACACATTGGCCACCGGCCACTCCACCGAAGGAAGACAAGGTCTTTCAACTCCAATTAACAGTTGCTGTCTCAGAAACTCCCAGGAGCAGTCCTTCCCTGTCCCTCGGGGTGGTTTTGAGTCAGTATGGACTCGGGGGCTGGGCAGTTTGGCTTTTTTGAAAGCTGGAACTACTTCTCTTGGGTGAGGCGTGGGATGTTATCTAGCAAGGATGATTTTGAGAGCGTTTTACAGCCCAGAGGCAGGATGGCCCCCACGACAGTCTATAAAAGATCATTGAAAGAGCGAGCAAGTAACAGAAAATGTGACTCACTGTGACTGAAGCCACCCATGAGTGGATTTACGATCTTGTATAACTGGATGTCCCAAGCCAGATAATGCCACTCCCAGGATTAATCAATTCAGGACATTCGGTACCCTGACGACATCCCTGAGGGCACATCTTCTTTCTTCTGCTCTTTTATCTTGAACATGTCGATTTGCTTTCCTCGAGGTTCCAGGACGCTGCGGCAGGTGATGGCATCGCCCCTTCAAGCTCCATTATCTAATGGGGAAAGACAGGGCTTTCTTCCTACCTTCTCTAAGAAGCTAAGACTTCTTTTCCACACACTTCCCTCCAGGTTCCACCTGTCAAAAACACTTCTTCCGAATCAATGACAATTAGATAAAAGTATTCCTATTGGATTAGTGTCCTCAGAATCAATGTGGTGAGTGGTGAACGGGATGTGGGGGGGGCGCCTGACATTGCCCATTTTTGTGGAGTTTATGCAGACTCACGGCAACCCTGCCCATGTGTTACAAAGTAGAACTCTTCCATAGTGTTTTTTATTTCCAACTTTATGGAAGCTGATCACCAGGTGTTTCTTCTGCAGCACCCGTGGTTGGGTTGGAACTATCAACCTTTAGCTTAATTATTGAGGGCCAACTATTTGTAGCCCCCAGCGACGATAGGAAAAGGGGGACCAGTATGTTCCAAAGCTCGTGACTTTGTGGAAATGTGTAGCAGCCCGAACAAAGCCCACTGGGAAGCGGTACCTAGGAAATTGCCAAGGGGAAGGCAATCCAAAAGCACCTGCAGCTGCAAACTCACAAGCAGCAGAGTAGTACATCCAAGGGGCGTCTCCTCCGCTTCTCAACCATCCACTCTTCCTGCATTCCGGGGTCATGTGGCTGCCTCATTCTCAAAGGCCTGGCAAGTCATGGTTGACAGCCACTGTTCCTTTTCTTCCCACTCTTGTCCAGGTGTGCCCCACAAAGGAAGACCCCAAAGCCTCTACTCTAGGAAGGAAGCACACCTGTGCCCCACAAAGGAAGACCCCAAAGCCTCTACTCTAGGAAGGAAGCACACCTATGTCCCACAAAGGAAGACCCCCAAAGCCTCTACTCTAGGAAGGAAGCACACCTGTTGTCATCTAAATGTACTTATCATTAATTCAGCTGTGCCTGCTCTCAAAAAAGCTCATCTCCGTAGAATTGATTCCAACTCACAGTGAACCTAGAGTAAAGTGACCAGACGTCCCGCTTTTTAACAATTTAGCAATGTCCCATGGTGTTTGAAAAATTAAAACGAATATATTACAATACTATTTTTGTGTTCTGTAAACATCTTTGTTGCTCCATATAGACCAAAATTTTAATCTAGAAACCCCTCCCGCCCCCCTATCAATGGTGTCCCGCTTAACATCTGGTCACCTAAAAGAGGCCAGAGTAGAACTGTGTCCGTGGGCTTCTGGGACGTTATATCTTGACAGTAGACAGGCCCCCTCCTCTCTCTCCTAAAGAGCAGCTGGTAGGTTCACTTCCTGAGAAGCAGCTCAAATGTGGAACTCACTAGGACCCCCATGCCTGCTCAGTGGACCAGATTTGGGTGCTGCGGACTGACATCTACACCAATCCCCTTGTCCTGGAGCCAATTCCAAAGCATCACCCCCCTGTAAGGCAGAGCAGAACTGCCCCACAGGGCTTCCAAGGTCGCCGTGTTTATGAAAACTCTCAAGGGTTGCTGCGAATCCGCAGAGAATGGATGTCAGTGAGGCGTCGCTGTTTTCAATGAGGCTTTATAAAGTTAACATCTCTGTCCCCTCTGTTGCCCTCAACCCTACCCATTTCAGCCCCACGGTCCTGATCACTCCAAGTTCGGAGAGGAGGTCGCCGAGACCTGTGAGACTCAGTGGAAGAGTTTGTTAATCCAACAATCCCTTCGCCCGTTCCCAGGCTTTTTCGATTTACAGAAATTAACCTGTGTTCTCAACTGCGCCCTTTCTCGGTGTGGACACTATGGAACTGCTTTCGGCACTTCGTATTGTGTATCCTGCTTTCAAACACACCACACCTGACCGTTTGTTTCACCCATCCTAAGCGCTTCCCCCCCCTCCCCGCATGACTGCCCCCACCTCACCTTCCCTGCGCTTCAAAGAGACGGTGGCATCTCACCTCCTGCTCAAGCCCAGCTCCATTTGTTTTCCCCCTCTCTCTCCCTTTGCCAGGCTCCCTGACAGATAGATGGCTCGCCCTTTCCTGTACCTGGGATGGTTTCCGTTCTCAGCCTCCCCCCCTGTTAGATGATTGTGCGTCCTTGTAGAGGCTGACTTACAGAATGGTATATGGCCTGTGCCGAGGTGCAAATGTGCTTCAGGGTCATTTTTTTCACTTAGTTGCTTGATAAGTTCATTCTGGAGCCTGTCAGCATGGAGGCCTCCTGAGAAGAATGAGGAGTGAGGAGGGGGTATCACACTATTTCCACATACACACTTGTTCCAACAGCTTTGTTTCAGTGTTAGTATTAAGACACACATTTATGGTAGGGAATTTAGGGGGGAAGAATGTGTTTCCATTATATAAGAATACAGCTCTCTATAGAACGGTGGAGGCGTCTGTTGAAAGCAAACCTGCCCATGCCTAAGACTGAGCCACAGACTGTACTCGCACGGTTTTCAGACTGTGGAGCCGAGGCAGAAAGACAACATACCAGTCCTTATGCTGACGATGGCTTAGCTGCTAACCCAGTCTGGTGGAAGCAGCACCAAGGTCGAACATGTGTTCTTAAGATACCGGCAGAACCAGGTGATGACAACAAGTGTTCACCGACAGATACATACTAAGTGCCTAGTAAGTGACCGGTCTGAGAGAGAGGCTGCAGAGAGAACAGAGTTCTCACGGGGTTCTCTTCGTCACAAAGACAGCTAAATGAACAGATAAGGTACTTGTGAAGCCTGGAGGAAACAAGGGGCTCGCCCCCATAGCTAAATGGGAGAAAGGATTCCAAGCAGAGGCAAGGCCCTGAGCCAGGAGCACGAGTGGCAATGGAGGCATGGCCAGAAGCCCAGTGTGGCTGAACTGTGATGACCAAGGGGTTCTGTGCAAAGGAGCTGAGGTCAGAGAGGAAAGGGGAAACAGAGTGTGATCTCGGAGGCCTTGGAAGGGACTCCCAATCTTCCTCTAAGGAAGATTGAAAGGTTGGGAGAGTCTTGTATAGCTATGAGCAGGCTGAATTGTTAAAAGAATAAAGTGTTGTTGTTGGGACCTTGTGTTAGTCTGGGTAGACTAGACAAAAAAATTCATGGACAGTCCCATGTATATCAGAAAGAACTTTATATACAAAAACAATTGTACATTGAGAAACCACCCCAGTCCAGTCCAATCCAAGGTCATAAGTCTGATATTAGCCCCTATGTCTGATACCAATCTATAAAATCCTCTTCAGACTCACAAAACACATACAATGATGCTGAATGCAGGAAGATCACAGACTAATGGGTGGGAAGTCTTGTGGATCCAGTGGCATGGTAAGCATCTTGGTGCTGGCAGGGATCTCCATGTGGCTTCTTCAGCTCCTGATGTCTGGCTCCT
Organism: Nesogale talazaci; assembly: GCA_004026705.1. Lineage (NCBI taxonomy): Eukaryota > Metazoa > Chordata > Mammalia > Afrosoricida > Tenrecidae > Nesogale > Nesogale talazaci. The sequence continues at coordinate 52,024 of PVJH01011719.1, read as the reverse complement.
TCAGCATCTCTCCATGTGTCTTCTTCACAGGAATGTCTAGGGAGTGAGTCTGTGTCCTGCTCAGTGAGCTACTTATCTCCCTAATGCCTCCAAATGAGGTAACCAAGCTATCAGCTGATTGACAGGCTAGACTCCACCCCTTTGCTCTGAATCCTCAAATTAACAACAGATTATGTAACTACCACAGAACTGTTCAGTCACTTCAACTCATAGTGAGCTTAGAAGGAAAGATGAAAAATGCATCTAAGGAATTTGGGAAGCAGCATTTTTATTTTATATTGTAAGGTTTAAACATACAAATTCTACACAGAAATATTTTACTATAAAAGAGTGAATCTTGGCTGAGCCCCAGTGGTGGAGTGGTTGAGTGCGGGACTGTGGCCCACAGGGGTGGCGGTTCATATCCAGCAGCAGCTCTCCAGGAGCAAGGTTGGGCCTCCAACTCCCACCAGGGCAGTGATGCCCACAAAAAAAAAAAGAGTGAATCTGTTTTTCACACACATGGTCCACACTTTAACAATTTGAAACTATTTTTACGTGCATTAGAAAATGGTGGAAATAAGTAAATATGTTGTAGCTCATGAGAGTGAGGTGTCTTAATAATGGAGGGAAATGGTTATAAGTAAGGAAAGGAGAGAGACAAAAAAAACCAATAACCCTGAGTTATTGGATTAGAGGAATCATGATTTCTAATACCTGATAAGAAGCATGTGTGTGTGTGTTTCCTAACTCTGTTGCAAGAGAGGTCTCAGATACAATGGCCAATAATGATGATGAGCATGCCAACATCTAGATCTTAGCATGACTCTTTTGATAAATGACTGCTCTGAAAGTTAGATCAGGAAAAGTACCAGATGGACCTGGATGGACTATTGTGTGGTGCCAGACAGCGGACATGTAGGAAAGTAATTGCAGGAGACAGTTCAAGGGGGTTCCGATAGACCAAACATGGGACAAAAATACTTTGTGATAAGTAATGGCTTACAGCCCATAAAATGACATAGATGTTCCTGCATCCATAGCTATAGAGATAGAGTAGAACTCTAATTAATACATGTAAAAGAAAAGATGAAAATTGATCATCACATCTTGAAAATCTAGAGTAACGATCAGTACAGCTTAGCAACAGCAATTGAGCAGGAGATGTGCACAATCTAAATGTATCCTCACAAAGTTGCAAGTGGAGGGGCTGGTGGATACCCTTAACCAAAATCAGTATTGCCAGGAATGAGACATATTGCCGTTTCTGCTACATGAGGGGAAGACAGTACCGTTTCTGTAGTCCTTTTGGCAAAAATGCGTAACCTCCATGTTCACCAAATGAACCCATATGAAAGAACTCTTCCAAAATATCAGGGTCACAGAAAATAAAGACTGAGGGATCCTGCCAGATCTTAAAAAGATTACAAATACATCATCTACAGATCTTAGTAGAAATTCTCCAATGTCCTCTTTTGCTCCAAAATTCAGTCCAGGATTCCACAGTCCACATATATATTATGATGATAATAACTATTTTTAAGGGACTCTGATGGCCCTGTGAGTTAGGCATCGGGTTGCAGAACCCAAGGTCAGTGATTCTAACCTACCAGCTGCTCTAAGTAAGACAAAGCTATTCCACCCTGGGAAGATTTCCAGGCTCAGAAACCCTCTCTGGGCTTTCTCCGAGGCACACTTCACTCCACGGCAGTGGGCTGTAAGAATACGATCAATGGTTCCATGTTTCTGGTGGGAGCAGTGCCTGCATGGGAGCCTGCTGTGGCTGCCATGGACTATCAATCTCCTTGAAGGGCTTCCTCTTTTTTTTTTTTTTTTTTTTAACCAACCTTCTACTTTGCCGGTAATGTCGTCCTTTTCCAGCATCTTGTCGCTCCTGATAACAGGTCTGAAGTACATCAGATGTCATTTCTCCGTCTTTGGTTCCAAGGAGTACTCTAGTTGTACTTCACCCAAGGTCGACTTGTGCAATCTTCTGTCAGTCCATGGTATATTTAATATTCTTCACCGACACTGCAATCCACACCTCAGTTCTTTTCTGATCTTCCTTATTCATTGATTGCCAGGCTTTCATTGCTTTCAAAATGACATCTTTGCCTTTTAACAGCCTGGAGACCCAGAGCCCATCTACAGACATTCCCTCAGAGAAGGGTAACGTGGAAAGGACTATTGGCACATAACAGTGTGCAGTTCCTTAATGCTTCCTCCCCTCGAGATCCCAGGTCTACTTCACAAATCCTGCTAGACAGAAATATGTACAGATAAATGCTTTCAACACACGGATTCCAGGACAGATAACCCCCTCCGAAACAGTAACACAAGTAGTGATGCCATGAGGGCATGGGAGGGGCAGGAGGGAAGAGGAGAAAGGAGGAACTGATGGAAATGATGAATGTATTACCCACCCACCCTCAAGAGGGATGAATAACAGAAATGCAGATGAAGGGATACAATGGACAGTGTAAGATATGAAAAATATGTATATCATAATTAAGGTGCCACAAGCGCAGGAGTGTGGGAGGGGGAGGGGAGAAGTAGCCGATATCAAAGGGCTCAAGTAGAAAGACAATGTTTTGAAAATGATGATAGCGACATGTACAAGTTTGCTTGCTATAATTGATTTATGAATTGTTATAATATGTGGATGAGCCCCAATAAAATGATTTCTAAAAAACAATTTAAAGAAATCTTTTGAAGCAGGTTTAGTCAATTAAGTTAATATATAGTTAGTATATATTAATTAGAGAGTAAGATATTAATTCATTTTGATGATTGGTAATTCCATTACCTTTTAAGTCTATTTCCCATTGTTTTTAATGCACCCTTGTACATATCATTGTTATGCATTATTATAGTATAATGACAATAGCAATACATCAGTGTTCTATAGCTTATTATATCAGTGTTCCTCGAAAATAACATTAGGCTGCCAGCTAATGAAAGTTACCGAGAAAATGATTATGATGTATAAGACTGTAATCAAATGTATTAATCCTAAGAAAAGGGGTACGGGCTTAGAATCTAGAACTTCAAATTATCAGCGAATTACAGACTAAAATTATATAGACTGTTCCAGTTAGCGCAATGTGTACAATTTTAAGTGATTGGAGTTCCTTTCATTTCAGATCGGTAGCTTTCCTAATCTTCCCATTTACACTCTTGAGCATGAAGCCCTGGCGCTCAAGTCCTGAGTTGCTAGAGTTATCTGAGAGGAAGGGAAGCCATGGAAGCCCAAAGAGGGGAGGACTTAGCCTCCATTTGGCAATGTGCCTCCCTGGATTGCCTTCAGGGAAAGAGATTCCGGACGTGAGTAAGCCTCAGAAAGGCCCAACTTGTATGTATCAGGGTGCAGAGGAAAAAGAACTTTCTTTGCTCTGCCCTGCCTCCTTCTCCATGGATTGGCCTTTTCCTTCACTCAAGTTCACGGCCTCAATCAGATCTGGCTTGTACTGCTCCAGGCCCACGGGAATTGTGCTGACAAACTCCTGAGCTGTGCCTCCCTCCGCCTGTGGATCGTCTTTCAGTGGACTGTCAGCTAGTGTGGGGTGGGAATGACTGTCTTTCACTATAGAGTGAGCACGTAGAGCCATGCATCGTTTTGCAGAGAGTGAATACATGACTCTTGAGCTGTCTCTCAGGTAGCCTTGGTGATGCCGAGGGTCAGCCCTCAGCACGGAGGCAAACGATTGGCGGCTGGATTGTCAGGACAAAGACCAGGGATCTGCCCCGGGAAAAGATTGCAGGCCCAGATTCGGTGGGGGGCAGGTCTGCTCTGCCACATGGACCCAACGGTGCCGAACGGAAGCACCTCACGACAGTAACACGAGTCTCGCACATTTCTGCGCATCTTGCCCTCTCGAAGGAAGACCCACTTCCCTCGAGGCAATTCCGGCTTGCAGTGACGCTCTAGAAAGAGCAGAATTGCCCCTGTAGGTTCCCCCAACAGGGGTGGAAAGCCTCGTCTTTCCCCCGTGTAGCGGTTGGTGATTTAGAACTCCTGACGGGCCATTAGCAGCCCCGCACGTGACCCACTAGGCCTGCTGCTCGGCCTCTTCAAGTAAAGCACTGGCTCCGTTTTGTTCCAGACTCTGTCTCAGGCCACGGTGACTCGCTGACTTGGGCGCTGGCATCAAACGCCGAACTCACTGCCATTGAGTGGATGCCAGCCCAGAGCAACACCACAGGACATCGTAGACCTGCCCCTGTCGGTTTCTGAGTCTGTATCTCTTTAAGGAATAGAAAGTTCACTCCTCCTCCATAGAGAGCGGGAGGTGTCGAACTACTGACCTTGAGATTCGCAGCGCAATGTGTAACCACGATACCAGGACCCTGGTGGTGTCCTGTGCAGTTGTTTAACTTAGTGACCTTGCGTACCACTATCAGAGCAGTGATTTTAGGATTGGTGAGCCATCCATAACTGCACCACGTGGCTGGTTTAGAAGCAGCACAAAATTACTCATTTCAAATAAGGTTCGCGCCAACTGGAAGCACGTCTTTCAAAACGATTTCTCCATGAGGTCCGGCGGGTCTCCTTCGGTGGAAGCAGAACCAATGTGTGTTTCCGCTGCTCTCGAGAGCCACAAAAGCTCGACTTAGCTTATACCCTTATTTCTTCATATAAAATTATATTGTTTTCATACTGTAAGATTATATTACAATATAGACACTATTTTCTAATATAATATTTTAAAGTCCTTAGGAATTGATTATTGACAATCTGACTCTGCCAACGCTAACAAAAATGAATGCACATGCCTCTTCTTCTCAATGAGGAGACACCAGCAGCTGTAAGAACCTGACCTACGAGTGTTTCTCTCAGAAATATTCTACCAGAGGGGTGTGTGTTTCCATCTTCCAACTTCCCCCTCACAACAATCAGCCTTGCCGCTGTGGTCAGCATGTTTCCATAAGCCTGGCAAATGGCATTCAGGACATTCCTGCCAGGTTCCCTTTGAGAAGCAGCTTTCTCACCATTCAAAATAAGGATGGTGTGTTTCTGTTGTAGCAGGAGCACCTGCGGTGGGGGTAGGAAGGGCTGGAAGCTAGGGGAAGGTGGGGCCAGATGGCAGGGATGACAAAAGAGAAAGAATAGATGGATGAGTCTGGCACGCTTTCTTGCAGGAACAGATGTGTTGCCAGGTTGCAATAGCTCAGGAAGGCGAGATGGGCACTTGCCATGAATCTTATCTTTTCTCTCTGATAGTTACTGGGGTGGGGGTGGGGGCGAGACAGAATCCAGCTCCTTTTATCCATTGGCCAGTAACCAAAGTAAAATGTCCCATGTTCTACAAGGGGCTAACCTATTTCATCTAATTTAGATAGCCCTCAATTGTAAGACGCTCTGTGTTTGTCTGGGTCCTCTAGAGAAGTGACCTGTGTGTGTGTGTGTGTGTGTGTGTGTGTGTGTGTCTGAATTGTAGAAGTGGGTAAATCCCTGGTTCAAGTCCATGGGTCAGATGTCAGCAGAAGGCTTCTCATGACTTGTGCAGCTACAGGGACTGAGCAACAGGAAGCAGGAAGACCACAGGCTGATGGATGCCGAGCTGAATGAATCCGAGATCCCCTGAATGAATCCAAGGTCCGCCATCTACTGACATCTTCTGGGAGGGAAGGAACCGATGCAGGATCTGGATCCAGCAGTAGAAGTGAGCTAGCTTCCTCACACTGCCAACCTCTCCTAAGCGTAGGCCACACCCCAACGGAAACCTCCCTTAATTGTAGTAAGACTGTGATCAATGAACTGCTTACCGACTTCACAGATGATCCCATCATGGAGTTGACTACAGAGCCTATCATGAGGGAATCCTGGCCCGCCCAAATGAACATACACCCTAACTATCACATACTCCATTACTATATGATCTACTATGGAAGAGAATTTGCTGCCAGGTATCTATGACCCTTCCTACATTTTAAGATGTATCCCAACTTCAGGGACGTTGAAATATAGAAAACGTGTGCTGGAACGGACGGAGTATGAGTACTCAGTGATTGCAAACTACTTTGCCTGGGTCACTCACTATACAATGCTTCAATATTTCAGCTTGCCTTTTCTACATTCTGAGATGGTGACCTTGAATAAGCAAGAATAGCTACCAGTTGCTTTCCCAGTCTTTATGCCCAATCCCTTCCAGCATGCCACATTAAAGGGACTACATATTCAATTTTGCAAGCTGTGTTGCTTTCCATTGCTCTAAGGAATTGTTCTCATTGACGAAGCTGCCTGGGTTGAGAGTGTTTTTGAGAACAGTATCAAATCTAAAATATTTGTGGATTGTTTTAGAAACAAGACACCACCCATCACACAGCAATAATTTGAGGCCCGCTCTGCTTCCAGGGAGAGCTGAGAGTAAAAGGGAGGGAAAGAGGGTGGCTACTCACCCCCACAGAAATCACTCCCAACACAATGGGACTGACACTTTGTGAAGCTGCGAGGTGCAGAGTCATTGTTTACCTCCTGTCAAGTGTTTCTTCTGGGGAGGGAGAAAGCCCTAACAGAAAGGTTTGCTTTGATCAGGTGTTTAGTCTTCTCAATGCCGAAGCAACCTTCAGGGTGTGGAAATCTTAAAGCATATGCATACATTTCTGGCACATTGTTATTTAAGAGAAACATTTTTGAAAACTATGATTTGAAGAAGTCTTCATGATACTCAGAACCAGAATTTTAGCTGATGGCAAAAGATAAAGCTGGGAGGAGGGGGGATTGCTTTTGCGCTATTTATTGCTGCCGCCAAAGAAAAGGCTCTGACAAGTGTCGGCGGCGGCTGGTTACCATGGCAGTGATCAGTCAAACACAGGCTGGTATTTCTGAGGGCTGCTTAACCCCTTTTCTTACCAACTGGTGCCAAAGCAACGGGAAGACTTTCTTTTTGCACAATGCTGTTTGCTGAGGCAAATGTGGCTCCTGAGGAGGAGGCCCAGCAGTGGCCCTGACTCCCTGGCCCCCTTGTTGCTGTGGTATTGAATGCCAGGCGTTGCCTGAGGGCGACACTGTTCCTTGGGTCTCTGCACACAGATACATAGGACTGCTTCTGCCTTGAACAGCCCTGAGCGCCCATCCTAGCCCCAAGTCCTATTCATACTCTGCACAGTGAGGATCCCACCTCCTCCAGGATCCAACCAGTGTAGGTTAAAATCCCATTTAGGAGCGCCAGGAACACTGAGTTTATCTCTCTCAAAGCAGCCTCGGGAAGAATGTGCAGAGATGATCTGCCTGGGTTTTAAGTGGTCCTTTGTCACGTCCTAGCGGAGATCTTGAGCGAGCCACTTTATCTCTCCAAGTCTCTGCTCCCCTCTACGTGAAAAGGAGAACAGTAGCCACTTCACAGACTTATGGTGAAGACAGAGTGTGAGGACCCCGGAGAAATGCCTAGCTCTGGGGAGTGTTCAGTCAATGCTACAGCAACCCAAACATGTTTAATCTTTGAATAGGTGACACATAACAAGTGTCCAATACGTAGTGGACATTCCCTAAGCAACTAAGGTAAGAGAGTCGAGAAATGAGTTTCTCGATACAGATTAATTTTTCATAGACTAAAGATTATTCCCAAGCACGTGTGTGCGTGTGCTTACATGCACATACGCCCCTTCTTGTTTCTAATTATAAAATGAAATCATATCCACCCAGACTCAAGGAAGCAATTAGTCAACAGGATTAATAACCAAAGGAGCCAAGGTCTCATCTCTACCTGGGACCAGAAGAATTAGATGGTGCCCAGCTACCACTTCCAACCTTTCTGATACAGGGATCCAATAAATGGTCTTGGACAAAATGGAGAAAAATGCAGACGAAAACTAAAACTCCTTTTTAAAAAAAAAAATCTTATTTATCTGGATCCCCAAGAATTATAACCTCAGGATCCTCTTTAAATTGGAATTCAAGCCACTCTCCCTGTCACCTATAAGCCAAAAAAACCAGAATGGCTTTTAAAATACACCCTATCACCCATGATTGCCATGCTCGTTTAAACAACCATCTGAAAGAAGCATTTACCCTGGAGGAAGGCTGAGACGCTAAGATGGGACGAAGAAGCTAGATTAATGGCTGGGAAGAAGACAAGGAACCTGACACCATTACATAATAAGCCTAACTACAAGCAAGCAAACAAACCTGGGACCGTGGGGTTGGTTCTCCCTCCCAGTAACACTGAATAGAGTTTTCTAGGCTGTCAATCTTTTTTTTTTTTTTTTTTGGCTGTCAATCTTTTATGGGAACAGAAAACCTCACCTTTCTCCCTTGGAGTGGTAGGTAAATCTAAACCAAAGACCTTGAATTTAGAAGTCCAACATCTACCCGACGGCACCACTAGGGCTCCTTGAATAGAAATTTTAAAATGAGGACCTAATTTGTATGTAATTTTTCTCAAAAAAAACCCCCAAAATTTTAAAAATGTATTTTAAAAATCATTATTTAATTAGAAAGAAGTGGTTTAAAAAAAATTATCAGCTAAAAGAAAATGAAATCATATTCACTAGTAGAAATTTGGAAAACATAGAATGAAAGAGCAAAATAAAAGCCATCTGTGATCATACCACCTACTACTAATATGTTACACAAACACACACACTCGTTTTCTACCGATGTATGTGTGGATATTATCTAGCAATATGTTAATTTTACTTGTAAAAGTATTTAATCATCTCAATCTCATTAGATAGTCAAGCTACTTCAAGTTTCCATACTGTGTATTAATGCTGTAAAGAATTATTTTTTGTAATCTTATAAGCATTTAGCCTCCTTTTCTTAAAACTTTTTTCTTTCAACTATCTATAAACATACCCGTCTTATCAACACTGGATTTTAGCTGAAGGAAGCATCTGTACAAATGAGATTGATGGGAATGCCATCTCCTTTTCTCCCCCTCTGTCTGTGAACTAATCACATAACTCATCATTGAAACCTTTCTGATGACTCAGTGTCTCATTGTGGGTCCCTCAGCACTGCCTTGCTGATCTCAGGGCCTAATGAGGTGTGTAGGACCAAACACAGGAATAGTTTCTTAGACTCTATATGAAAATAAGCCCAGACAACTAACCTTTCTCTTGTGTCCATTCATTCCAACCGGATTTCAACTCCTATAACTTTCTGTGTCTGATTCATGGCATTCTGTGAGCATTTTCGATGTGCCTGCTGTATGCAAGAGGGCAGTAGGAGATGTGGGTTTGATTCCTGGCCAATGTACTTGAAGCACAAGACACACCATTTGGCCTCACAGACATGTGTGTGGCCATGATGCTGGACATATTTTAGCAGAGCTCTGGATAAGGCAGACTAAGAAGAACAACCAGACTATCAATTTCCAAAAATCGGCTGAGCCCTGGTGGTGTAAGTGGTTGAGTATGGGACTGCGGCCCGCAGGCTTGGTGGTTCAAATCCAGCAGCGGCTCTCAGGAGCGGCACTAGGTAGTGCCCACAACCACCAGAGGGCAGTGATGCCCCCCCACAAAGAAAAAAAATTCTGAAAATCACCCACAGATCACTCACACTATGGACCACAAGAGTTTTATTCCATCCACAGAGTCACCAAGAGTTGGGAGCTGACTCAGTGGCGGCTGATGGCAACATGGTACAAGGTTTTTGGAAATTTTTTTAGGAAAGAAAGATGGAGGGATTAATGAGATGTCATAAGTATCTACCCTTACAAGGAAGGCAGAGATACAAATAATGAAGCAAAGGTGTCAACCAGAAGGGAAGGGAGAAACAGTAGAGAGGCATCAACTAGAGAGGGAGGGAACTCAGGCAGCTATAGAACTCCAAGGGGGTATTTCTACATTTTTTTTAATATTACCCCAGTATATTAGTACTTATGCTGCTGGTAATCTCATCAACTTGGCTCTAACACATTGCAACAACACCACATACAACAGAAGACTTGGCCCAGTCCAATGCCGGGATCACCATCGTCGGTTTGCTGAGTTCGTTGTTGAGGTCACTGTGTTTGGAATGCCTTCCTGCCTAGGTAAGCACTGTACTCTAGATCTTCCAGCACTGTATGGGGCAAACCATCTGTTGTGACCTGCCGGGGGGGCGGGGGGGGGAGGGAGGGGGTGGTTAAGAGGTACCCTTTGAAGTAGATAACGCAGCCTTTCTGCTTAGCGTGACTTATTCTGGAAGTCCCTCTGAAGCCTGACCACCATGACTCATCCTGCACATCTTCTCACCTCGTGGCCTTGACAGCAGCAACACAAATTACTGTGCTAAATTAAATTCAATCAGCTTTGATTTGGGGCCTTCAAGGGTTTTTCTATGGCAGAGGGCACAAATCTGCCCCTCCTGATTTCCCCGGCTCCAGATTGTTGTTCAGGGGTCCTTCCTACTGCTTTGTTGTTCTCAGCTGTATCGCTCAGAGTGAGGATTTGTGTGCTGGCGGCATCCAATTAAAAAGAGACTTCTGTGTAGTGGTGAGAAAGGGCGATGTTAATAAGATGGCTTGTTTGTAAGCGAACTATCTGACCTTTTACAGGCCCGTGGAAAAAGTTGCCTATGCAGAAGTGACTCAGTCCGTCTAAATGTAAATATGTTACTCAATATTGGAAATGCTTTACTTCCAGGGGGCCAAAATACACATTTGGAAATCCCTACTAAAAGATACGGACTGAGTGTCTCGTGTAGGCCAGGCAACTAAGTGTTTACACATGGGTTTGCAAATTGTCAAACTGGGATGATCTTGTTCAATTTGCACACATCCACTGACATCTTCTAAGCCCCAGTGTGAGCTTACTGGATTATATTCCCACCCCCCTTTTCTTCTCTGCTGTCCCCTCAGCAGAGAACCAATAGCTCAGAACCAATCTCACCCAGGGCTATCTGATTTAAGGAAACACCGCATCCACCTCCCTACAGCATATTATCCCACATAGTACTTCTTGTGATTGCAAAGATAAAAAACTGTGTTTTACAACCAATAATGAAAGAATGATGGGCAATTTTCCTAGAATTGCTTTTCATTTTTGTCAGCTTTATGAAGGTTTTCACATTTCCATGTGTATATTTCCAAAGGGCGTATGTGCAGTCTGAGAACTAATTTGGCACCTATTCTTCCAACAACTCCCCTGAGAATATAGATCCTTTATGACCGGCTGTTTCAATAATTTTTCTACACTCAAAGTATTTATGATGCTAAAAAAATCCATTTTGCCTTTAGTTGCTCACTGCTTGTTCATAGTCTTGCATGACAAATTCCTTGATTTTTCTGCCCTCCCCAGTTAAAGCTGATGGACGAAAGTTGACTTTGTTCTTTCATTGTAAGAAGTTGTCTGGGAGGCAGCGATGTACACAATTGTTTCTTAGGGGTGCTGCCAGAGGCTACAGAGGCAGAGTGGTGTGAATTAAGTTTAAGTCCAATCTGTATTCATTTTATGTTATAGTCACCCAGGAAATGATCGGTTTTGCTGTCACAGTCCTATGGGAACAGCAAGAGTGGAACATTATTATTGTGGCATGATCTGTGTAGGTTATGCTCAGCCAAAACCTTGAACCAACTCTATTTCGATGTGGAGACTTAAAAACATCTTGTGTGTTTGTTTGAAACTAGCTAGCGTGCCACAAAAGAATTGAAATAAGTCAGTTTCGATTAGACTGTTCTGCTTTCTTTAACCACTCAGACCAGTGTTTAGATCTGTCGGGTCAGGAAACTGTGGCCCTGCTGCCTTTTAAAAACTTTTTTTTAACTTAAAATTCAATTTGTTACCATTTATTTGAGAAATATAGCACAGTTGTGAAAGAAACGTATACTCTGCATAGTAGCATAGCCCACCACACCAGAACAAGATCAGTATCCCAGTAAAACCCTGCATCCCGCCTCTCCCAGTACTGCTACCCAATGTGGTTCCTTCTTAATTTTACCCCCACTCACCCTCCCTGGCCCCACCCCACCCCCCACCTCCACCCCGGCCCCTGACCTCAGCATGGTCTTCAAAGTCGTTTCTTCTGGTCCGAACATCATTTTAGTTCTTGTTTGGTTTTTGCCTTCCTTTATCATAGGGTCAGAAAATGTTTCTTCTTATGAAATTGACTGGCTTTGCTCAACATACGCTCATCCAATCTCACCCATGTTATGAGGTGTTTGACAGTCTCGTTGTTGTTGGGTTGTTTGTTTGGTTTTTTTAACAGTTTCATTGGCACATAATCAGCATATCATAGAAATTTAGTAGTTCAATCATGAACCTCGTTGTCCGTTAGGGATGCATAATACTTCATTATGTATATGTTGCCAGTGTTTATTTATCCATCCCCCCACAGATGGGGTCTTTTTGGTTGTTAAAAACCTTTAATTCGGAACTGAGCCCCGGTGGCGTAGTGGTTGTGCGCGGGACTGCGGCCCACTGGGACGGGGGTTCAATTCCAGCAGTGGGGCTGGGCCTCCTACTCCCACCGCCGGAGAGCAGTGATGACCCCCCCCCAAAAAAAACCTTTAATTCAACTTAGAAACATATCCATAACAATAAACTGTGACTATGTATAACCGAATGGTAACCGGTCAGTCACAATAGTGTGTGATTTGCAATCTATTCCTTTGGACTAGTGCGCTGTTCATCTCAATCAACCCTGACTTAAAAATCACACCTTTTTGCAAACTCATAATTAATTGAGATAAGCTGGTATAAAATAAATAAAATCATCTCCCTTACCAAAAGGGTTAAGTTATTGATTGGTGATGTCTTTGGGGGAATTCTAAGGTAGTCTGTGATGAGCTCTTTCTCATCTTTTATTTTTTTTTGGGGGGGGGGGTTGGGGGGGGGCATCACTGCTCTCCGGTGGTGGGAGTAGGAGGCCCAGCCCCACTGCTGCAATTGAACCTCCGTCCCAGTGGGCCGCAGTCCCGCGCACAACCACTGCGCCACCGGGGCTCAGCCCTGACTTACTGATTTCACATGCATTGAACTTTTTGTCATTGCTTTAGATCGTTGCTAACTTCTTATAGTCTTTCTTTGATTCAGAGTTTTTAAAGAATGTGTGTTTTGCTTTGTATTTTAATCCTTAACTATTTAGGCTGTTTTGGTAAACTTTTACATATAAGTTTTATGATTAAAACGACCTACAGAAACCTTATTTTTAGAGTACATGATCAAATATCGTGTATTTTCCATAGACATAAGCTATGAATATTTTCTACTAAAAAGGTATATAGTTTTATATATAAAAGGTTTAATAATTTTACTATTTAATCTCTGTCCTTAATTTTTATCTATGTGGTATAGGTCATTCTGGAGATATATTAAACTATTAATTTTTTGTTGGATTTTTAATCAAGTTCTCACATTTCTACTTTATATATTTAGCTTCCATCTTATTTAACACATTCACTATTACAATGAGCATATCTTTCTCATCAACTGTACTTTTGTGTCATTAAATATTTCTAATCTTTGCCTTGGGGCAGACTTGTCAACTTAAATTCTGCCTTGTTGTTAGGTACTGTCCAGTTGGAACTCAAAGCAATCCTACATACCACAGAAACACTGCCTCCTCCTTAGCCTTCCAACTCTTCCTGTGCTTGAGTTCCTTGGGGCAGCCACCGTGTCAATCCATTTCATTGAGAGCCTTCCTTTTTTTCACTGCCCTTCTTCTTCTTAAACTGGATGTCCTTTTCCAGGAACTGATCTCTTCTGATAACATGTCCAGTTTTGCCTCAGCAGATATCAATTCCTGCTTCTCTGTCTCAGTATTCATGCTCTTTCTCTTTATTTTCAAGTATTTCCAAACACACTGTTGTAAGATTTAAAAAGCAAAGTAAAACACACTACAGTGCTATTATATACAGCTGAGTTGACTCTAATTCACTGTAATCCTGAATGACAGAAGACAGCTTCCCTGTAGAGTTTTCTAGATTACAATCTTTATTTATCATCTCAACACACTAGCTGCAACAATGGGCTAAAGCACACGGACCCATGTGAGGGTCGCACAGGACCAGGCAGTGCTTTGTTCTGTCATGCATAGTGTCATGATGGGTCGCAACCATCTTAGGGGCACCAAACAATAGCAGTCTTTACTGAAGAGCCCTGGTGATGTAGTGGACCAGTTAATAGTTTGAATCCACCAACAGTTCCATAGAAAAAAGATGAAGCTTTCTGCTCCCAGTGAAGATGGACAATCTAGGAAACTCTAGGGAGCAGGTCTTTCCCTTGTAGGATCACTGAGAGTGAGAACAATTCCATGGCAATTTCCTGGCTTGAGGTCTTTGCTGGTGGGATGGGACATGGAACCTCTCAGTGGCAGCCCAGCACTTAGCATTGAGCTGCCCATGGTAGGGTTTGTTATTAGTAGGCAGTCTCTGGTTTTTACTAGCCAGTTCATAATAAGTTAATAATTGTATCTTACTTACTGTCTACTCTTGGTCTTCCTTTGTGTTTCTTCTTCTTTTTTCTTTTCTTTTTGCTGATTTGTCCAAATTAATCTACAATTCCCAGTTTATTCATTGAACACTTTACTGAATTCTCCCGTTCTTTTTCTCAGTGTGCACAAACTTCTTAATGATCATGGACAAACCACTTGCTGTTTTCTCCAACCAAATCACCCTTTCTTCACAGTCCCCACCAATCAGCTGGGTCCTCTGATGTGCAGACGATCTAAGTACAGATGTTAAGCAATACAGTTGGTTCTAGCCCTGTAGGTGAGTGACTTATGGCCAGCGCGTGTCAGGTTCTGCCAGGGTTCCAAGAGGAAGCTTCTTTTCATTCTGGTGGTCTTCTTTACTCCAAAAACTAGTGACTTTTCAGCTTCAGGGATGGAAGGGACTCCAATTGTTTAAGTTCTTTTAGACAAGGGGGATGAGAAGTCCTCTCAAAAATAACTCTGTGGGCTGTGCTATCTGCCATCTTTCGGAGGCCCACACATCTTCCTGAAGTCACACAGATGCTGGCCCCAGCATTCTATAGATTCAAGCCAGAAGGCAAAAACCCTATGGCAGCTATAAGATTTCTCCATTCAACCTATCTTAGACGTAGGCATTCATGCCTCCACCCTCTAGATAAGCTGTTCTCAGCCCCAGATCTTGACCCCTTTGGGGTTGAGCGACCCTTTCATAGGGGTTGCCTAAGATCATTGGAAAACACATATGTCCCTTTGTCTCAAGAACTGAGATATACAGATATGAGTACCTGGTATGGAGACTGTTATCCATGCTACGTCATGCTTCAAGACAACATTTTGTTTATTTATCATTATAAAGAAGTATTTCACAATATATAATTACATACTATTTTGGTGATTCATCATTCACTTGGTGATTTATTATGTCCAATTTATAACAATGAAAATACATCCCGCATAACAGCTATTTGCATGATGATTCATAACAGTAGGAAAATTACAGTGATGAAGTAGCAATAAAAATAGTTTTATGGTTTGGGGTCATTACAACATGAGGAACTGTATTAAAGGGTCTTGGCATTAGGAAAGTTGAGAACCAGTGTTCTAGATCCAGCCTGACTGCAGCTAGAGGAAGAGCTGGATTAGACTGGTCGGGGAGAGACGAGAAATGCTGTTTTCCAAGCTCTTCAAGTGCTTCTGAGGAGAAAGGTAGGCATTAGAAGAGTCACAGAGATCTTATGGAAGATAAAGACAGTGGGTCTTGGAGAATGGATGGGCTTGGGACAAAGACAGGGAGATTATTCCAGGTCAGTGGCCCAATTTGCCATGAAACAGATCAGGAGAACCCTACAATAATTAGCCAGAGCAGAGATTTTGAGAACCATGGCACATAAAAGTGCTGGATGCCCCAATCTGGACACTGCTTAGCGAAAACTCTTAACACATTAAAGACTGGATATTTTAAAATCAAGAAGTTAAAATTCAAGCAATCAAATGAATGCAAAGGGGTGGGAAAGTAGTGGAGATCCAAAACCCACCTGAAAGTTACTACATTAAAGACCGCAGGGTGTTTAAAAATAGTCTGTTGACTTGTATGCTTGGTCCTCTAGATGGTGAAGGGCAGGAGGACACAGTGAAATCCCATGAACTATGTGGTCAGAAAGACCTGGGTATAAGTTTCAGTTGTACTTTCTGGTTTTGTGAACTTAGGCAAGAGGCATCAATTTTCTGATCCTAGACCTACAGAGTTGAAACAACAATACTTTCCTTTCAGAATGTTTCTTGGGAAACTCTCCCTGTGGGAGACCAGGGCAGGTACTTGGTGAACTTTGCCCCTCTCCTTCTGAGATGGAACAGAGAGGACTGGCTCCAGTAAGGCTCAGCTGAGATGCCCTGGAGAAATAGAACTATTGAAAGGACCAAGAGGTTGAGAAAGTAACTGGAATAATTCATTTGAAAACAGACAAGCAAAAAAAAAAAAGAAAACAGACAAGCTTGGGGAGGTACCAAAATGCATATGTGTATTTGTGGGGATGGCTTAGTGGGAGATGAATTATTTAAAGAGGCAGTGGGGAAGACAGGACAGGAAAGAGAGGAGAAGGGGCTAAGAGAATGAATTAAAAGGACACTAAAGATCCCCTTTGCACCTTTTATCCAGGGTCAGCCTAGAGCAGGCAGAACATGTCGCAGAGAGTGACCCATCAGATGCCAAGGAGAGTGACTCAAACCAGGCCTGGTCATGGAAGGAAGCAGTCTGTCTCAGATGGATTATAGTGGTTGAAGAGAAGGACATGGGATGCTTGTTGAAAATAGCTCCTCCAAAACTAATCATAGCGATTTAACAGAATCCCCAGAATGTTGTGTTGAGATCCTAACACACATCACCTGGTGTGAAAAGAGGGTATTTGGAGAGAAGAGCTTATAACATGAGGTTATACTGGAGTAGGGAGGTTCCTAACCCAATCCTAATGTGTCCTTGTGGAAGAGAAAATGCAAAAAAGTGGGGGGGGGGG
>PVJH01011719.1:0-35100 GCA_004026705.1 Nesogale talazaci | reverse complement strand
CTCAGCAGTTCGAAATCACCAGCAGCTCCTGGAGAGAAAGACAGGGCTTCAACTCTGGTCAACAGTTACAGCCGCAGCAAGTCCCAGGAGCCATTCTACCCTGTGCCTAGGCTCGTGAGTCCGCATCAGCCCACTGTATGACCATGCCCTTTCTGCTGCTTTTGTTGCGTGGTCCCTGGAAACGAAAACATCTAAGAGAACCAAGAGGTACCCTTTGGCACATTTAGATGTATCTATTTCTTTAGTATGCATACAAACACATGGGTATTTATCCCTCCACTTGAGGAGAGTGGGGAGAGAGGGAAAGAGAAATAAAGCATCCACGATGTTTATTATGAAGTGTTAGCCAGCCTGCTGGGGAAGATTTATAATCACAAATTTTAGAATGATTATGACTAATCTCTCTGGTATTAGGTGAAAAATGTGATGTCGAAATAAGAGATTATTGTCATCAATTGATTAAGTATTACTAATTCAAAGGAAATTTTTCAGATCTTAGAAAACGGATTATAAGAGCCGCACAGATATTTCTCGGGCGTGAAAACCCTCTGCTAAAGATACAGCAGATGCATTACAGAGTGTTTTATTAAAGCAAAGTAAGATAACTCATCCGTGAACGCATCGAGCGTGATGTCCGGTGAATGAGACAAGCGCAATCGATGTCAGGCTGTGACTAGGTGCCCCCAAGTCGGTTCCAATCAGAGGGACCCTGTGCACAACAGAAGGAAACACCGCCCTGTCCTGTGTCCGCCTCACCATTGCTGCCATGGGCCCATTGTCGCAGCCTCTGTGTCGGACCAGCTCCTGCAGGGTCCTCCTCGTTTTCATTCACCCTCTCCTTTACCGAGCATGTCCAAAGTACACAAGATGAAGTCATGCCTCTGAGCGGTATTCTGGCCATGTTTCTTTGAAGACAGACTGGTTGGTTCCTTTGGCTGTCCATGGCATCTTGAAGAGCTTCACCAGCAACACAGGCAACAACTCTTATGCAGTTCTTTCTCATTAAGCATGCAGCTCGGCATGCATATTCAGTTTGAAAGTACCTTGGCGGGGACAGGGTCCGGCTGCATCTTAAAAGGACGGCTTTTCTTTTTAACACTTTAAAGGGACCCTTTTCAGCAGATGTTCAGGAGATCCAGTGCGGAACAGTGTTTGATTTCTTACTGCTGCTTCCAAAAAGTGTTAGTGGAATCCAATTAAACTTCTCATCTAAATTTAATCAAAAGTACAATCGAAAAGCCCTTCCTTCTGAAGCAGGTTTGGATCCAAAAAATACAGCTGGAGAAAGCCTCAGGTGGAAACATTGCCAAGTCAAAACTCTATTTCACAATACTGAGTTCTATGAATTACAAAGAGAATCTTTTTTTTCTTTTCTTTTCTTTTCTTTTTTTAAAAAAGCCTTTTATTGTAGATACAGGTTGTATGCTATACAATTCAATTGTTCAGTCAGATTAAGAAGAGCTGTTCAAGCATCACCACAATCAATTTTAGATCATTTTCATAATTTGTATGATGGACTTGTACCCATTGTTATTAGCTCCCCGCTTGTCCAACCCCCTCCCCCCCCCATTGTAAACTAAGGAGGACTAAATCTAGTTATTCTCTCTGTAGAATAACTTAGCTTGGATTACTTACCTTGGATTTCAAATAAAGAAAATCATACCCCCCAAAAAAGAGCAACAACAAAACAATACACTGAAAAACTTCAATCCAAAAGAAAGCAGAAAATCAGAAAAACTAGAACACATTAAAAATGGGTCGGCCTGAGCCCCGGTGAGGTCGTGGTTGTGCGCGGGACTGCGGCCCACTGGGACGGAGGTTCAATTCCAGCAGTGGGGCTGGGCCTCCTACTCCCACCGCCGGAGAGCAGTGATGCCCAAAAAAAAAAAAAAAAAAAAGGGTCAAAAAACTGGGTCCAAAGGGGAAACAAATAAGTTAAATTTTAACCTGACTGTATCTACAGTAATATATTTTTATTTATTTTATTTATTCATTTTTAAGATCATTTTATTGGGAGCTCTTACAACTCATAACAATCCACACATCGATTATATCAAGCATATTGCTACATATGTTGCCATCATTATTTTCTAAACATTTGCTTTTTATTTGAGCCCTTGATATCAGCTCCTCTGTTTTCCCATCCCTCCATTTTCCCACCCTCATGACCACTTGATAAACTATAAATTATCATTATTTTCATATCTTAACAGACAACTGTCTCCCTTCACCCAAGTTTCTGATGTTCATCACCCTGGGGGTGGGAGGGGGTTGAATTATGCGTTGATCATTAAAATTGGTTTCTCCTTTCTCCCCTCCTCTCCCACCCTCTCCCCTACCCTCCTGGTATCCCTATTCCCATTTTTGTTCTGGAGGGGTTTATCAGTCCTGGATTCCGTGTGTTCTGAGCTCTTATCTCTACCTGTACACATGCTCCAGCCTAATGAGAACTGAGAGGCTGCATTGGGGTCATGATAGTGGAGGGTAAGGACGTCTCAAGAAACCAGAAGAATATTGTGTGTTCCATCAGTGTTATACTGTGACCGGGTTGACTCATCCCATCCTTGTGACCCTTGTGTTAGGGGATATCCCATTGTCTAAAGATGGGCTTTGGGTCTCTGCTCCAACACCAGCCCCCATTCTTGACAATGCCAGGTTGTTAGAACAAATTGTTTTTACATTGAGGCACAGCTTGAGCAGAAGCCCAAAGTATGTCTACTTCCTCAATGTATTGCCATGTAAATATATGTGCATAGGCCAATGCCTCTATTTTTATGAATTATTCTACTTACATAAGTGCACACCTATGTTTATACATCGTATCCATGGCTTTGCTGCCTAGATCTTTCCTGTTTCCTTTTCCTTCCTCCTTTCCCACCATCATACTGCCCTTCCTCTGCAACTTAGTACTTCCTCTCTAGCTAGCTTGCTATTGGTCCAACAGCCCCAGGATCTCTACATCCTCCTCCTTGTTGATTGTAATTCCCTAGTTGTTCCCCTGTCTATGGCATTGTTTGCTCACTGCTCCCTTCCCCTGCCTCTTCCTCCCCCTCAGTCCCTCTAGAAGCATCAGTCCCATTGCTTTCTCCTTGGGTTTGCTTCTCATGACTATCTTATATAGGTTCGTGCGCTCCTCAATGCTTTTTAGTGATGTGTAGTACTCCATTGTATGGATGTGCCTGACTTTCCTAATCCACTTCTCTGTTGATGGAAATTTATGTTGTTTCCAATTCTTTGAGATTGTCAATTGCATGGCAATGAACGCTGGATCTCAGATGGCTGGCTGTGGTCTATTTCTTTTCTTTTCTGGGACTCTGCCCAGTAGAGGGATGCCCAGTAGAGGGAGAGCTGGCTCATAAGGTAACTCAAATTCCATTTGCTTTAAATATCACCAGATAGCTTTCCACAGAGACTGTAGTATCTATATGACCACCAGTAGTGAAGGAGAGCCCCTATCTCACCCTATCTTCTCCAACATTGATTGCTTTCTGATTTTCTGATTTGGGCTCTCCTCATGGGTGTTAGGTGGTATCTTGTGGTTGTGTTAATTTACATTTATCTGATAGCTAATGATTGGGAGAATTTGGGTTTCTTCCATAATGTAACTTCTCCCTAGTGAAACTTTCGGCCACTTCCTCAGCAGGTTAACTATTTTTCAGTTTTTGTAGGCTGGGATGGTATTTTAGATTTTAGTAATAAGCCCTTTGTCCATTGTATCATTGCTAAAAATCCTCTCCCGGTCTGGGTTCTCTTGTTCCTCTCTTGGTGAAGTCTTTCAATGCACACGTGTGCTTTAACCTTAGTGTATCCTATTTGTCGATTTCAGATTCACACACATAGTTAGCAGTTAGCTTGTGTATTCCCTGAGCCAAGGTGCGTAGGTTTGTCCCAATTCCTTTGCTGATGGTTTACCTCAGATTGGGGGTTTACCTCTAGATGTCTGGTCCACTTTTGTGGGGGCATTCTTTACAGGACCTGTGGATCTGGGAAAAAGACGTAGAAAGCTCAGGATATTGCTGGATCTCCTGGAATGAGGAATCTTAAAGTCACTGGATATCTGTGCCCTTAGGTCGCTGGAACCCAATCTTGCAATAAGACTCCAGGCCAACTCATCTGACAGCCTTCTGCTTTAAACCTCTGAAACACAGTCTATATCAGAATGCTTCTAACTTCCCCATGGTAACAGCTAAGATCCTGTAATGATTGGACGGTAAAATCCTGTAATGTTTTGGACGAAATAGTTTGTAAGTCAATTGGTCGGCTGGCTTAGCCAGCTACACCTCATTTACATAACTCAGCTGGTAACACCTCATTTCTGTAGCCCACTATGTGAGCCAATCATTTTTCATGCTGCAGATCCATGACCATATAAGGATACGTTTGGAAACCAGGAAGTATGATCTGTTTGGTTAATGAAACCTATACAAGCCTTGCAAAAGCTGCAAAAAAGTTAGGTCTGTGCCTGGAGCCTGGTCTCTGGAGTCAGTGTTGGTGGCTTCTGTCTTCCTCACTTCCCTGCATGTCGGACCTGTTCCCATACACTTTGAGTTCATTCTTGTGTGGGGGTTTGAGGTAAGGATCGTGTTTCATGTTTCTACAGTTGAATGTCCATTTTTCCAACACCACTTGTTAAAGAGAGCGTCCACCTCCCACTTGCTTTTTGGGTCCTTGTCAAAGACCAGTTGTATATATGCTGATAATTTTATTCTGGGTTTTCTGTTCTTTTCCATTGGTCTTAGTCTGTATCATTATTATAGTGCCATGCTTTTCTTGACCACTAAGACTGTACAGTGTTAAAGTCAAGTTAGATGAGTTTTCCAACTTGGTCCTTGTTCTTAAGGCGTTTTCTGCTAATTCTGGACTCCTCTCCCCATATAAAATTTCGGTGGTCAATTTTTCCAATTCTTTTTGTTGGTATTGGAATTGGATAGCATTAAACTTGTACAGGGCCTTGGCTAAGATTGACATCTTTACTATATTTAGTCTTCCAATCCATAAGCATGGAGTATTCTTTCATTTGTGGAGGTTACTTTTGGTTTTCTGTTGTTGGGTCCTGTAGTTTTCCTTGTATGTGTTTTATTTTTTTGGTTAAATATATCCCTAGATACTTCAATTGGTTCTTGGGTAATATGAAGGTACTGCTTCTTGATCTCCTCTTCCATGGTTTTGTTCAATGTATACAGCAAACCAATAGACTTCTGTTTGCGGATCATCTATCGTATCACTCTTCCATATTCCTCTATCACTGCCAGTACTCCGGTTGTAGAGCTCTGGGGATTTTCAATGTATAGAATCATGTCATCTGAAAATGCTGATAGTTTCACCTCTTCCACTCCCAGCAGACACCTTTAATGTACTTCCTCTAGCTAATGTTGTTAGTTAGGACCTCCAGTATAATGTTGAATAGAAGTGGGGACAAGGAATCCAAGTCTGGTTCCCTTTTTCAGCGGTTCATCTTTTCTCCATTGACTATGATGTTGGCTGTTGACTTTTCTTAGGTTGCTTGTGTTAACTTGAGGAATTTTCCCTCCATTCCTATGTTCTTGAGTATCTTAATTAGGAATGAGTATTGGATTTTGTCAAAGACTTTTTCTGCATCTATTAATATTATCATGTGATTCTGACCCTTTTTCTTATCAATGTGGTGGATAATGTTTATGGACTTTCAGATGTTGAACCATCCCTGCCTCTCTGGCATGAATCCTACCTGATCAAATGGATTATATGTTTCATATACTTTTGTATTCTATTGGCCAAAATTTTGCTAAGGCTTTTTGCATCTTCTTCATTAGCATTATCAGTCTATAGTTCTCTACTTTTGCGGGATCCTTGTCCTATTTGGGTATCAAAATTATACCGGCTTCATAGAATGCATTTGGGAGTTTGCTATCTTTTTCTATGCTCTGGAATAATTTGTGGAGGATTGGTTTCAGCTCTTCCCTGAATACTTGGTAAAATTCTCCTGTGAAGCCATCTATCCGAGAGCTTTTATTGTTGGTAGTTTCTTGATAACCATATCTGTTTCTTCTTTTGCTATGGGTCTGTTGAGGTTTGTGACCTCCATCTCCTTTCTCTCCTAAGGAGCTGCCAGTGGTTTCAAACTGCCAACTATACTGACTGCAAACCCACATCTAACCACTACACCACCAGGGTTCCCTAAAAACAAGTCATTTGTCACTGAGTTGACTTTGACCCCTTGTGGGTAGAACAGAACTGTGCACTCTTCATAGAATTTTCAAGGCTCTGTTTTTCAATAGGGTATTGCCACACTTATTTAACTCTTTGTTAAAGTATCTTCAAATCATTGCACATATTTTATTGGGTTGTTTCCTTCTTTACTGCTGATTTTTGAGAATTCTTTATATTCTCTGGTTATACATGTTTTATCAGATATGTGTTCTACAAATAGTTCCTCTTAATATGTAATTTACCTTTTTATTTTCTTAATAATTTTCAAAGAGGTTTTTTTTTTCTTAAATGATTTGTGCTTTGGTATTATATTTAGAAAATCTAATTCTCTTACAGTCACGAAAATTTCTTCTGTTTTCTTTTCTACAACTTTCATGGTTTTAAAGTGTGAATTTCAGTCTGTATTCTAGTTTGAGTTAATTTTTCCCCAATTTTGAAGTACCTGTGTGTGTGTGTGTGCACGCATGTGCACATATATGTTTTAGCTTCCTACTTTTTCCTCTTTCCACTCCTGCCCTCCAAGACCCTGGTAACTACTAATTTCTTTGTTTCAATGGACTTATCTATTCTAGATTTTTCATTTTAAGTGGGATGTACAATGTGTCTAGTTTCTTTGACTTTTACATAATGTTTTCACAGTCCATCCATGTTGTAGCACATGTCAGAATTTCATTTCACTTTGTGACTGAATAATACTCTATTGTGTTTATTTATATGTATATTTATATCATATTTAACTTATCCATTCATATTGTTTCCACCTTTTAGCTTTTGGGCATAACAATGGTTATACATATACATGTGTCCATTTGAATTCCTGTTTGAAGTTCTTTGGGGTATAGGCTTAGGTGTGGGATTGTTAGGGAATATCGTAATTATATATTTAACTGTGAAACTGTTTCCCACAGTGGCTGTACCATTTCACATCTCCTCCAGCAGTGTACAGATGTTCCAATTCCTCCACATCCTTGTCAACACTTATTTTCTTTTAAAAAAATAATGGCAATCTTTTCAGGTGGAAGTAGTGTTTCATTGTGGTTTTGATTCTGTCTTCATTAATGGCTAATAGAGTTCGGGAAATCTTTTCATCTATTTCTTGGCCAGTTGCTTATCTTTTTTGACCAAGTGTCTATTCAAGTCCTTTGCTAATTTCTAGACTGGATTGAGAGTCCTTTTAGTTTTATGACTTTTTATATAGTCTCAATATTAAACCTTTGCCTGATATGTGATTTGTAAATATTCCTCCTATTCTATAGATTATCTTTTTACTTTCTTGATAATATTCTTTGATGCACAAAAGAATGCAAATTGTGCAGAAGTCCAAGCCACCTGTTTTTAATCTTGTTGCTCATGCTTGTGATGCCATATCTAAGAATTCTCTGCCTAACAAGAGGTCCTGATGCTTTACTCTCATATTTTCTTCAAAGAGTTGTGTGACTTTGCTCTTTATATTTAGGCCTTTACTACATTTTGAGTAAATTTTTAAAATATGCTATACAGTCCAGTGTCATTCTTTTGCATTTGAGGGTCAAATTTTTCAGCACCATTTATCAAAGAAACAAGTCATTTTGTATTTAATGGACTATTAAAAATCAATTGGCTGTAGGATCTATTTTGCATTCTCTGTTCTATCCCATTGATCCACCTAGCCCTGAGTGCTATGAGTTGTGGACTGTTTTGACTATTTTTCTTTTGTATTACCTAAAACTCACACTTTCTGCCAACGAGTCGATGCCAACCGGCAGTGACCTCCCTGTGGGTTTCTGAGACTGAATCTGTTTACAGGAGCAGAAAGCCCTGTCTTCCTCACACAGGGAAGCTGGTGGTTTCAAACTGCCTTCCAAGGGGATCTCAGCCTTTTGTAATACATTTTGAAACTAGGAAGTATGAATCTCCCTACCTGCCCACGCCCCATGATTGTTTTTGACTGTTTAGGTCCCCTTGGTAGTCAAAATTCAATGGCAGTGAGTTTGGCTTGGCTTTGGTGTAATTCTACATGAGTTTGAGGGTTGGACTTTCCATTGCTGGAAAAACATGTGCTGGAAAGAATTGCCTTGTGTCTGTCAATTGCTTCAGGTAGAAGTGACACCTTACCAATATTATGTGTTCCAATCTACAAACATGGAATGTTTTCCCATTTAGTTAAATAGTCTTTCATTTTATCAGCAGTGTTTTATATTTTTTTTTAGTGTGTGAGTTGGTTTTTATAGTGATTGAAGGTACATTTTTCTGCAAAAAAATGTCCTGTATATTTCTTTTAAAAATGTTTTTATTCTGGAACTTATTATCTTACATAACTCTTCTTGCTCCCTGAGTTCACTGACAACTTATTTTATCTTTTTCAGCAATTTTATTTCATACTTGCATTGACCAAGACCAGAGCTTTGGGTTTTATTTACTTACTTTGGTGACATCAAGCAGATGAAAACATACATCAATTGGACGATTTCTGCATGTATAACTAAATGACATGAATTACATTCTCCAAGCTATGCGAGTGTTCTTTAACCTTCTTGAAATTATTCTACCACTATTAACATAGACTCACTGTTCCTTAAGGTTCTCATCTAATCTTTCAAATTGCTGTTGTCAGTACATTAAGATACAGGTAAATCTTACAAAAGGAACCATTCTGGAGGCATAATTTCAACATTTTCACTAAAATTCTAAATTACGTTTAAACTGAAACGGTAAGCCAACATCCTGGTGAGAGGAAATTGAGGGAGTTAGTTCTTAAAATGGATATTAAGCTCACATAGAATCATTTGGTTTTATTTGTTTTTTTTAAACTGGATTCATTCTGCCAGCTAGAATTTTAAAAATATTAGTGTTTTCTATTGAAGGTACTCTAAACTACTTATTAATTTTTCAAACAATCCTTATACAGATCATGTTATTTGAGCTTTCTTTTTTTTTTTTAATTTTTTTTTTTATATAGGCATCACTGCCCTCAGGTGGTGGGAGTAGAAGGCCCAACCTTTGCTCCTGGGAGCCGGAATTGAACCTCCATCCCAGTGGGCTGCAGTCCCGCGCACAACCACGATGCCACCGGGGCTCAGCCCATATTTGGGCTTTCTTAAGTAGCAGGGAAAGAATATTTAAAGTAGCAGCTACATATTACTTGCTTACCCTTGGCATGGGAGTGCTCATGGGCTACACCTTCTATAGGATGTGTTGTTATCCCCCTCCCAGTGAGAACATAGGTGCACACAAACCAGTTTGGAGAACAAGGTTTGGTTACCACTTGGGGATGGAAATCTAAAAGAACTTGAGATTATGCAGTCTACAAAATCTCTAATTTAAAACCCACGCTTTCGTTTGTTTGTTTGGTTTTGGTTTTTTGGTTTTTTGGTTTTTTTTGGGGGGGGGCACCACTGCCCTCAGGTGGTGGGAGTAGGAGGCCCAGCCTTTGCTCCGTGGAGCTGGAATCGAACCTCCATCCCAGTGGGCCGCAGTCCCGTGCACAACCACGACGCCACCGGGGCTCAGCCTTTAAAACCCAAGCTTTTGAGCAGAAAATTTCAAGTCAGGTTTGTGAGCAGAAAACCTTAGAGTGAGTGTCCTTTATTAACATCCCAGAAGAGAGAGCACAAAACTTACAACCAGCCAAATGAAGTCCTGTTTTGGTTGTTCTCAGAGCCCTATGGAAGGGCACTGTGGGCTTTGATGGGTGTCTTCCTTCTTCTGTAGCAAAAGACGACTCAAAATGATTTGCTTGCACCCAGTGTGCAATCTGGTGTTCTTACCCTTCTGTTGGTTGTATTATCTATCCTCCCCCCAAGTGTCTAAGATCGTTGTTTCCATTAATGGCTTGACTAGTGGTGTTGTGGTATCTGGCCTCTACCCAAAGTTTTGTGACTTATGGTGACCCTGCGCTCTTTGAAAGCAGAATTAGTTTCTAAGACCAAGAACTATTTTCTAAGATCAAAGAACTAGGATTATCATGGACAGAAACCAAAATGAAGAAAAGCAAACTTAGGCCTAATAAAAATAAAAGCAACTTCATAACTATGAAGCTAATCCAGTAATAAAACTTGTCTGAATCTCAGCCACAATAGGGAAGAGTTTCAAAGATTCAAGAGGTCATCACTCCCAAAGCAACTCCCAAAGGTCAGTGGTAAAAGAAAAGTCCAAACCACTCAGCTGGATCAGAATTACGTTTGCTCAGATTTGCGGAGCTGCCAGGGGCATGTGTGGTTTCTTGAGTGTAGTGCATCAGGACCCCTCGTTGCATTTGACAGTCAGATTGAACTTTATCCAGTCACTTCTGGGGGAATTTCCTGGATGGCCATGATCTCAGCAGTCAGGTCTGCGCAGAGAGCGAGGCATTCTTTAGTAAGTAAGCTAAACGAAGTCCTGGTGGTGCCATGGTTAAGCAAGCATTCAGCTGCTAACCAAGCGGTCCAATGAAACCCACTGAAACCCAATGAAAAAGGTGGCAGTCTATTTGCCTAAAGATGCTAGCATTAAAAATCCCACAAGGCTATTCTACTCTGCCCAACAGGGTCATTTGTGTCAGAACTGATGCAATAGCCTTGTGTTGATTGTTTTAAAGATGACATAAGGAGAAACTCTGAGTTAAAGGTTACCTCAGTGCGTTATTTCTGGGTGAAAGAAGAGATGACTTCGATGACTTCAAAATGTCTAGATGCCACGAGAATTTTAGGTTCTGTGTCCCCTCCCCCCAACTTTTTCAAAATCATTGTTGGGGGGCTCGGGCAGCTCTTATCACAATCCATACACCCATCCATTGTACTGAACACATTTATACATAGGTTGCCAACATCATTTTCAAAACATGTTCTTTCTACTGGGTATTGGCTCCTTTTCCCCCACCTTTGTCCTGTCTCCCTCATGAACCCTTGATAATTTATTTAAAATTTTTTTCATGTCTCATATCGACCGATGTCTGCCTTCCCCCGCTTTCTGTTATCTGGCCCGGTGGGAGGGGATTATGTGTAGATCATTGTGATGGACTCCCCTTTCTCCCCCCACCACCAGTTTTTAATCAGGATTTTCTTACAGGAACTTTGATTAAAACATTCTATAATAGCCCCACCCAGTTCTTCTGGTTGCATGGGGGAACTAGGCAGTTGTTTCTGAAAGCAACTAATTGTGCACTCCAGTTCCTCCTCTTTTTCATCTGCTTTGTTGCTTTAAGCTTAACTAATACACCCTTACATGATTGAAGAAGGAAAGATGGGGAAAAACAAGGACATACACATAGGTAACGCAAGAAAACAATGTTTTGTTAGGCTTTCACACCCTAGAATTCCTCCTGGTTGAAAAAGCATCAACACACAAGCAAGATTAAGGAAAACTCTGAGCCTCAGGTCCTGTGTAGGAGCTCAGAGACAGTGACCATGGACAGTCCAGGAAGAAGGCTTAAAGCCTCTTCTAGAGCAGAGGTCATCAAAGGACTGAAGCATCTGAAAGGGAGAGAGAGAGAAAAGAAAAGTCTCTCCTGGGTTGATTTTGTTTTCAGCTTGGAATACCAAGAACCCCATGCACCTGGCTAGGCAACTCTTGTTCTTGCTAAGTAAGAATCTGTTTATTCCAAGGGAACATGACCCAGTGAAAACCACATCCAGAAAAGTTTCCTTTTTTGGTCTTATCCGCTCCTTCTTCTCCCCCTCCTTTACTCTTCATTATTATCCTCATCCTCTTCCTTCTTTCATCTCTCTTTATATAGAAGCAATTAGACAGTGAGTCAAATATTTCTTTTGGCCTCAGCTACTAGAAATTGCTTGAAGGCTGTCTACAAGATGCAGAAATCTGGAAAGGTGGCAGATATGAACTGCTAATGGGATGAGTGAAGCCAGTAGTGAGCCAAGGGGAACATTCATTCTTACAGATGGAGGCCTCTTGCTCCCACAATGCCTCCTTGTTTTCTTTGCATTCTAGAGGGAGTGGCATGTGTTAGATGATTCTCTTGTGCGGTATCTTTCACATCTAAAACCACAAAATCCTCTGGGAGGGGGATATTTGTAAATTGTTCCTGCATTTTGTCATGTCCATCAGGATTCTCTGTAAAACCAAATTCACGTGCTCTGTGATCAGCGTAGTGGTACAAAGTTCGCTCTGTTAAATCCTTCATCCAAGCACTCACTCTAAGCAGATCTTGCTTCAGATGGAATCTAAACCACTCAAACTATTCAGATGTTGGTTGAAGATTATGCATGTAAGAAATTATAACACTCACTAGATCAAGAATGTAAGTTGCTTGTGATAAGACTATGGCCCTTCAGGTCTGGAATTGAACTTACCCCCAGGGTTCAATTTTTAGCCGAACAATAGACAGGACCATAAGGGAACAATATCACTAGTGAAGTGAACAGACTGTACATTGTAGAGTAATAAATCATCGTTCCACAAATAGGGATCAAAGGGCAGCACCTGCTCAAGGCCAATGTTCAGATGAGTTAGGAAAGAAGACGAAGTGACGGAAACACAAGGGGAAAGTGGGATAAATGATGCTTTAATTTGGGAATTGTGATCAATGAAATGAAACAAAAGATGCATGAAATGTTGAATGGGAAATTAATTTGCTTTCAATAAGAAGGGATGAAAAGCTGCTTCATTTTTTATGATTTACTGAGCTGAGTTATCAAATTGTATTACACTTTGACTTTTTAGGCCTATCACTTCCATGAGCCAGGAGCCCCGTAAGAACTAGTAACAGTTCATTCATCCACACTCATCCAGGCAGCTCATTCCTCAAACTGACTATAGCAGCTAAGAGTGTGGCTCATTCCGAGTTTGTGCTCAACAAATATCTGTTGACTTTGATGACGTGTTACGATGGAGACATCAAGGCAGTTTTTCAAATCTGCAGCTATGGCAGAGCCAGAAGAGATGACAAATAGAGCAGGCTAGAATTCCGTCTGACCCCAGCAATTTGGAAGATTGGGTCACGAAAATGGCACTCATTAACAAGAATATAGTAAAAACAAATAAACATGTTAGCATATTTTTAACTGGGCTGTAATAAATCAAGAACAGGTCTGAGTGTTGATCATCGCCTTCTCACCCCCTGGTTCTTCTCTTCCTGATTTTGTGTGCAGTGACCCTGCCACGGCCTCTGCCTGCCTTCCTCACCCTCCACCGCGGGTCCTGAGTGTCGGTTCCCTCCGACGTCTGCTTCCCATGCTTTCTCCATTGCTCGCTCATTAGTGGATTCCACCAACTGGTCTGAACAAGTACTGGGCCTTGTTGATTTTCATGTCTCTTCTCTCCCAGTCTCTACTTCTTACAGACCCTTGGATGATTGGGATGAATATGGCTATCTTATAAGAGAATATGGGGACAATTGATAGACATTTTTGTACATGGGTCTTAACTATTTTAAGTGGTTCCCTCTTCCTCATGCTTGGTAGCATAAGGGTTAGGCACATAGCCTAAACAGATGTAGGTTCAAATACTGGGTCTGCCACTTACAGACAATATTATCTGGGATAAGTTACTCATCATCACTGAGCATTTGTTTTCTCATCTGTAAAATTGGAGTCAAAACCACCTGCCCCATAGATGAAATAATTGCATGCAAGGATATCATGGCAAATTACTTGGTACATAGTAAGTCTCAATTAATTATCACATACTATTGTGATTACTTATAACAGTTATAACTATATACCATAGATGTACTATAACATAATAACTTTAGAATACTGATTTAATATCTATCCTTAAATTCCTCTAGTTCGGGATTTTTTGATGTTTAGTAGAGGGGACTGAATCACAAATTATGGAAAAAATAGATTACTGTCTGGATAGAATATTTACAGTAACATATGGTACTGGCTTTATCTTGAAATCTGATCTCAGAAATTCAATTTGATTTTTTAAAAAAACAACAGGAGTATTACATCAACTTAGAAACAAAGTGGCCAAATACCCAGAGGCATCTGGGCAACAAAACCAATTTCAAGGGAAATATATTTATTCGTGTGTGTGTGTGTGCGTGTGTGTGTGTGTGTAACTGTGGTTTGGGTGAAAATCTGCACTTTTTGTTTCAAGCCATTCATACCAATGTAACCACCCTCGTTCCTCTTCTCCCTGGGACCCCCATTATTACTGGTTGGTTCCTCTTTTCTGTTCTTCTGAACTTTGTCTTCTTGAACTTGTGTGGTTGATGGTTAAGGAGTTGCTATGCACATGAGTGTTCCTCTTCCCTTTACAGAACGGTAACTGTTTGCTGAAAGGTGAGCCAACGGGTGGGCTGTTGACTCAC
Organism: Nesogale talazaci; assembly: GCA_004026705.1. Classification (NCBI taxonomy): domain Eukaryota; kingdom Metazoa; phylum Chordata; class Mammalia; order Afrosoricida; family Tenrecidae; genus Nesogale; species Nesogale talazaci. The sequence goes on along the minus strand of PVJH01011719.1, from coordinate 20,678 downwards.
TCCTGATCTCTCCTGGTTTTTGAGCTGATAAGTCGATATTGACTTACACAGTATCCATGAATTCAATGGCTTCCAGGCTTTTTCCACAGAAGCTAAGCACCAAAATTAATTTCACATGGTCATTATCTAGAATGTTATGATGGGCTTTCTTAAGGTAAGATCACAGAAGCTTCTGATGTTGGCTCCTTTTACTATTAATTGGAATTAACGGGTCATTACAACAAAATTATTTTTCTGACAAATCAACTTTTTTAAGTTTAGTACTTGGTTGGCAAATCTTTCTAAAAACTTCACAAATCCTGACGTAGCTGATATAATTTTGAGGACGGCAAACTTCATAAGGCCTCTGCTTCACAGTGTTGAACATCACTTTCCATTTCCCACTGCTGTGTATGTGCTGATCTGTCATTCATTTACTCGTCCTTCACATCGACAAATATTGACTCAATGGCAACGCTGTGCCCCGTGTGGTTCTGCAGATTAATGGTGAAACAGCAAAAGAGACACGGCTCTTTTCTGCCTTAGAAATTAAATTAAGATTCAGTGTTATTTGTACCAGTAGCATTAGTCTGACTTCACTCATACCAGGATCTACTCCAGCAGCTATTTTAGAGCAATTACGGAAGTCAGCCAGTTTGTCCTTCGATGTTGCCTGTGGAAACGTACATCTCTAAACTGTTTAAGTAGAATCCGCTTAGTACAACAGGTAAACATTCAATTGCTATCAAAGGGTTGGCAGTTGAAGCTCATCTTGTGGCTCTCCAAAGAGAAAGACCTGAAATCTATTTGGGATAACATTATAGATTAGAAAACCTTATGGAGAAATTTGACTCATCATAGGGGGTTGTTCTGTGTCGAAAAGGGCTCTATGAAAACAAACAAACAAACAAACAAACAAGGACTCTATGGCACTGTATAATGGTAACAGTCTTTATAAGGGAGTTGAGCCCTGGTGAGTGGAAGTATTTTCAATTTTGTCTCTCTTGATTGAGTGCAATGAGATGGAAAAACCCTACAGGTTAGAAATACTGCTGCAAGACTACTTTCTTTTACACCCAACCCTTTCTTTTGTCTCCATTTAATGAATCTCTTCTACTGAAAAAAAAAATAATAACCCCCCTCAACTTGTCAGTGCCAAGCAAAGGACAGTATGTCATTGCCAATGCTTACAGCCCTTCTGTGATCTTAGCTCAGTCACAAGACGCATCCTGTGATTCCCACCCTTGAAAATCAGGACTGGGTTCAGGAAGATCAGTGTGGAACCAAAGACTAAAAATAGTCCACTCCTACTGAGAACGGGGAGGCTGAAGGCTGCACAAACCCTTGCAGAGAGCAGTTTGATGCAATTTTGAAGTCACAGATGGTTCTGTTCTTCGGAGCAGGCATTTTTCAGAGGACTGAATGCAGCAAAAAATCCGAGAGCTGAAAGCTTGAAAATTGTTCAGGGAAGAACAATTGGAATGACTGGATGCTTGGGAGAGCCGCCTAATGAGGAGATGCTAGAAAAGCAAAATATATTTGTTTATTGAAAATGATTGGATAAGAAACAAGATTGCAAAGAGTTATAAGACTTCTTCACAGCAGTGAATCATACAGTTCCGGGAGAGCCAACATGACAAGGGAGCTTTAAAAAGTTTCTGGAATTTTTTTCTACAATTTTTTGACGCCTCCTTGTATTCTATTTTGTAAAATGCTTCACACATATTTTCTTACTCGTCCTAGAAATAACACCTGAAGAAGATAGTATTTCTCTTATTCCATCTGCACCGTTAAGGAAAAGGGAGACTTAGGCAACTTGCACAAGGTCTCCCAGTGAGCATTGCTGGAGCTGAGACTGAAACCGAGGCTAGCTCTGGCGTCCCACGTATTAGTCGCCAGAGTGACTGTTGAAAACCAGAAAGAGCTTGTTGCTCATGAGGATGTGGAACTATTAAGACCTAGGAATAAGCAAGATTTTGCTAAGGTAGGGATTACGAGTGAGAACGAAGAGTCTTGTTGGAACGTACAGTGCTAAGCAAAAAGTTTTATTAGAATAGCTGCACAGTTCGCTCTCTTTTTAAAAAGTATTGCGATTAGGATGGAAGTTTACTAAAGCAAACTGGTTTTCAAGAATTCAAAAACATTTTGATTCAAGGCATTGATTGAAATCCTCACACTGTAACAGCACTCTTCCACTTCCTCCCAGCGTTAACCATTTCCAGTCTTCCCTCTTTCCTGTCCCTTCTGACCTCCTGGATTTTATTCCTGGACTGCCTTTTGCTCTGTTGTGATTGGGTGTCTGAAGGCATTTATACCTCCCTGGTATTATTGTCTGCTTCGTAGGCCTGTCATTTGTCTAGGAGCCTCGGTGGCACAGAGCTTGTATGTTGAGCTAATCACAAGGTCAGTAGTTTGAAACCACCAAACTCTCTACAGGAGAAAGACAAGTCCTTCTACTCCCATAGCGAGTTACAGTCCGACCCTGCCCTAAGGGGTTGCCGTGCACAAGATGGACTCAGTGGTAGTGACTTTGGTTTGTTTCGATTATTTGCTGGGCCACAAGGGTGACCTAAGTTCTAGGTTATTGAGTGATAAAGACAATCATCTTATCATCTGCCCAGTAAGCATAGTATCTTTTATTATTTTGGTCTTCATATTTTTTTCCTCCTACTCTCTCCAGGACCTCCTTCCGTGATCCCTTTCTGCATGGTTAGCAGTAAGAGCCAGACACCATCTGGGCTCAGGGTGATAGAGGCTGGCATCTCCGTGGTCCATTAGTCCCTTGTTTTTCGTCATAATTCTTGACTCAAGACGAGGAGAGACCATGGCTGCACTTTTGATGGCTGCTCCAAAGCTGGATCTCTCTCTCTTTCTGCTGACGATTGGCAATATCATTTGTGCTTGTTAAGAACGATGTGGGAGCAGTGCCTGACCTCCTCTGACTTTCCAGCAGGGAAGAAGTGTCAAACTCAACATCAGCCCAAGGCTGAGTCCGATGAGGCAGAAGTCAGACATGTCTCTACTTTTCTCATCAATCCTGACACCATCTATCCTCCCCCTTGCACTCGCTACTTCTCTGCTGACTTTGATAAGAACCACACAGAACTCACAGGCAATACTCAGAATTATGGGATCTAGTAGGGAAGGAAATGGTTATGATTCAGCATCAAGAATGCTCAAGACATATTTCTTTGGTCCGGACAGCCTCCTCCCAGGCCCTCATCCTTGAGGCCTGCTCAGACAAGTATAGATAGCTCTGCTGAGCCACTGCCCACTCCACCAGCAAGCCTCCTGCGCAAAGACACTCGGGTTTCTCACCCCGTCGGCTGGGAAGTCCACAGCTCTGTCTCCAGCTTGATTCCCCTGCTTTTCTGTTGCCTCTTCTCTCCATCTTCACTGTCTCTGGTGTCACAGTTCTCTGTCTCCTACATGGAGGAGGTGCAGCCCGGGTGCTTGGGGGTTCCCAAAGCACACTCCACTCCTAGTTCATCTTTCTGGAGGGTAGCGCAATGCCCCACTCACTTCTGAAATGGCTTGTTTTAAATAGAGTGGAATGATCACTGACCAAGCTCCCCTTTAGGGCTCACTACATCTGATCTGCATGGTCTCACTCTCTGAGGGTTTATTCACTTTAGCAAGCTATGCAATCCACGACCAGCTGTGGTGGGCCCCAAACAGCTCACGTGTGCACACTCTTACCCAGTCATTTGTGGGATTTTCCAAGCCTCGTAAAAATCCAATCAGGTAAGCAGGATTCATGATAAACCACCTGGGAAAATGATGACTTAGAGAAAAATCATTACTTTGATTAACCTACATATCTGCTGTCTTGGGAGGGTTCCCTATCTGATTAGGAAAGAAACTTCACAAATGAGGAAAACTGCACCCAACATAATTAGCGGGATGCCTACAATGCAGCTCATCTGAAGCAACAGCAGCCTGAATAGAGCCCTTGTCTCAGAAACCTTGCATCTAACAAGAGATGGGCAGAACATTCGTAGAAAATGTCGGAACCTTCTATCTCTGAGCTGTCTGGACATGTGATTCCCATATGATCTTCTTGTGTATTGCCTTCATGAAAGGCCCTTGAAGGAAACTAGCAGAAACCCAGAACGTTAAAGAAGTCTAAGATGATAATGTGCTAGAGTTTTCCTAAAATGTGTTCTGTGGGAAATTAATTACGCTGGCCAGGACACAGTCTGATGCCTCCACTGTTAGGCTTGTTTCTGAGTACATCTGAGCTGCTGATTCCAAGAATGGCACCACTTTCCCCCTCTCAGCTGTAGTGTTTGAGATACAGAGCATATGCCACAGACCACTCTTCACTCTGCTCACCCATTAAAAAAAAAATCAGGATCTTTAACATGATGTTAGCTAGCCTGAGATGGATAAAAGTGCAGGCTAGCTTTATTTTAAGTAATTTGTTCTATACTCACTGTGTAAGTCAAGTTATGCTTCCCATGTGTGTTAGTCCAGGTAGACTAGAGAAACAAATCCAGAGACACTCTTATGTGTAAGAGAGAACTTTATGTCAAGGAGTAATTGTATATTAAGAAAACAGCCCAGCCCAGTCCAGATCAAGTCTATAAGTCTGATATTAGTCCATAGGTCCGATACCAGTCTGCAGTTGCCTCTTCAGACTCACTCAACACATGCAATGACGCCAAATACAGGGAGATCGAGGCCAATGGGTAGAAAGTCTTGTGAATGCTGTGATGGTGGAAGCAGCCGAGTGTTTGCACAGGTCTCCAGCTCCAGGCCTCTGGTTCCATCAGGACTTTCCATGTGGCTTGTCAGTAGGAAGACAAGTAGAGTATGTGTCTGCCCTCTACTGAGCTATTTATCTCCTTCCTGCCTCCAAATGAGGTCACCAAACTGGACCTGATGGACAGGCTAGACTCCACCCCTTTGCAAGTTGACAGGAGATTCTGTAGCTACCACAACATGGTATCCCATGATCCAAGGATATCTTTGGACAGTGCAAATTATATGAACTAGGGATTTGCCCTCAAGTATCACCTCACCTTGATTAGGAACTGAATAGCAGGTTGTTCCAAGTTGTTATCTTAAAAGGGGGCCAGAAATAAGTTTCTAGACAATCAAAAGGAAGCTTGGTGGCATCCCGAGTTGTGCTTGATTGCTGACCACCAGGTCAGCTAGTTGAGCCCACCAGCCACTCTGCAAGAAAAAGATGGGGCTTCCTACAGCCATAAAGACTTACAGCCTCAAAAACTCACAGGGAATTTTCTCTCTAGGGTCACTCTGAATTGTAATCAACTGACTGGTAGTGAGTTTGGTATGATAACCAGAGGTTTTGAAACCCATCATGGATCTGTCAGAGTTCCAACTCTTGTATTAAAACTAAAACGTTCCAGTCCAGTTCTAAGATGGCGCAACTTCTCCACCTGTGCACAGAAATTCTTAAGAGAACTGTTAGGATATGTTTCATCAAGAAGCTTAGAGTCAATCTGACCTCTGAACCATCTACCATCCATTAACGCCTATATATATTAGAAGGTGTTCTGAAATATCTTCTGCATAATTTGAAGGGGGGGGAAGCTCAGATCTTCAAAATAGTTATGAAAATTGCTATGAAGCCTTCTATTTTCAACACCCTATATTACCCCTTACACCTTCCATAAAGGTGCCGCTTCCGTTTTCCTCTTCCTAGTCCACTCTTCTGATGTCGTGCTTTGCCTTCGCAGGATCCCCTGTGTAGTCTCCATGTGTTGTACAGCCGCCCACGTCAAAAAGGAAAAGCCTCTGCCATCTAATTGATCCTAAGTCATAGTGACTCTAGAACACAGGAGAACTGATCCTTTGGGTTTCCAAACCTTTACATCTGCTAAAGGCTAGAGTGACTGGTGGGTTCCCACCACTGACCTGTGAGGGGCCTCCCTGGGTCCACAGACAAGCTAGCTTCCCTTGGAAGTCTCTTGAAGCCTGTTTCTTTTTCAACTATTTCTTACCATTTTTAAAAATCTTATAATTTGTGGATCTGAGTTATCCACGTATTTAAAACTAGGGTGGTAAATTAGTATAATATAATAGCTGAAAATATAGTGGAACACCATTTCGAAGCAACTAAAATGAAATGTGATCTATGCTGGGCAATTTTCTGAATCAGTGCCCCCAAATAACCCCAGAACTAGGCCTAAAAACCCAGACACCAAGAGGAAAACATATTTTTTGTTGGGATGTGTTACAGGTAGTGTCCTCCTTACAAGTGGGACTCCATTGCCCAAAGACTCACAAACACATCACAGCCTAGTGAAGGCACGAAGAAGTCTAGTAAGAAAGAAATCCATTTAACTTGGTACAACCAGCCTTTCCCAAACAGATTGCTTACAGAGTCCTTTCTTTTGAAAAAATATTTTTATTTTCCAATCCTGTCAACCACCAAAGGATTTGGTGATTCAAATCCACCCAGCGATGCCTCAGAAAAAAAGCCTGGTGATTGACTTCCAAAGAGTCGGTCATTGGAAACCCGGTGGGGCACCATCTACTCCGAGACACCCGGGGTTGCCTGGAACATCTGTGGACTCCTATCCCTCCCAGTGAGAGACTTTTTTACTGACCCAGCTACAGTGGATTCCTTAGAGCTCACCCCTTAATGATCTCCCCCACTTACAATCACCTTGTCTGCATCTTTTGGGATCAGTAGTCATGGAACAAACACTGCAGAGGACCAGGAAGTCCTGTACCTACAGGCATCTCTAGCCGCCTGGAGCTTGCTGACACTTACGGCACCTTGGAAGATCAGTCCCAGGAAAATGAATGTGCTCTGTGCCCGCTCTGCTCTAGTGAGGGGTGCTCTGTGCATTGATTAAGGATGGCTCCTGCTGAAGCAGAGTTCATAGTTCAGTGGGAGCGGGGAGGGGGGAAGGTTTGAAGAGGAAGTAGTTCACCCCATAATCAAACATGATCATCTAGAACAGAGGAGAACTGATCCTTTGGGTTTCCAACCTTTAAATCTGTTAAAGGCTAGATCAAACAAGAAAGAAGATTTTTTACTGCAGATGTGTAAGAGACTAGATAAAGTCCACATCCATCTTTTTTTTCCCCAATGATTGTATCGGGGGTTTTTACAGCTCTTATAACATTCAATACATCATTTGTATCACGCACATTTGTACACATGTTGCCATGTTTATTTCCAAATATTTTCTACTTGAGCCCTTGGTATAAGCTCCTCTTTCCCCCTCCTTTTTTTTTATAAATCATTTTCTTGGGGGCTCATACAACTCCCATCATGATCCATACATACATCAATTATTGGCGTGCATCGTCCCTCCCCAGTTGGCTCCCTGGACACTTGCACATTGCAGGTTCCGACAGTGGCAAGCTGATGGATGGCCTGGTGTTCGGGGAGGCACAGCCGTAGAAGTGCAAAATGTGACCGCTCTGCCATGTCAGATTTCCCGCTGCCAACGTGAGCTCCAGTGACTTCCTGGAAACAAAATGCATCTGCTCTGTCAAGCTGACGCTGGTGTGCCAACTCGAGACCTTCAGGGCAAAGTCAACTCAGGCTAAGAAAAAAAACAAACATTTTTTTAAAAGGAGAGAACGCGTAAATTTTCCTAAATTTATTGTTTTCTTCCCATCCTTTACCTCTCCCCTCATCTCACTCTCCTTTTCTGTCTCTCTGCTCACTTGCTTGTTTTACTAAAGCTTAGACATTAAAGCTCCAACTGAAATGTATCATCACCATCATTTCATAAAGGAATGCGTATTTTAATAGCAAAAAAATTGTTGGGAGGACATATTTCAGAAAAAATAAGGACTTTAAATTGAATGATAATCCACTCCTACCAAGTGTGCCATGACCTGCTTTGTTTTTCTAACTTAGTTTATGAACTAGGGGAAAAAAAACTGGAGCATCTGTGAGGAAGCTCTTGGTTCTTCAATGGCAGTGGCTTACACCACTGGGGGTCACTTTTCTCACATATTGAAATGTCTGGAAGTGAGTGGTTGCTAGCTAGCTGTAGTTCAAGTGCCAGTAGTGCACTCCCCTCTCCGCCAGCTTTAATTTAGCCTGTAGACTGCTTTCCGCGTGCCTGTAGTTTCACAATCACATGATGACCTCCAGACAGAAAAAAAAAAAAGAGAGAAAGAGGCAAATTGTTTGAACTCGGCAATCTGTCCTTAGCCTTCACTGTACAGCCCATTGGCTAGAATGGGGTATGATGTCCAAACTCAGGCCCATCAAGGAAGAGAGATCACCACATCTGGCTTAGATATATCCAGTCCATCCTGTGGGGCTAATGCCTTGATCTCTCTCCCTGAGATCTAAGGATCTCTCTTCCAGCTCTGGACACTGTGGATCCCAGAGGAAATGGCAACCTTATAAGTGTCTTCCCTCATAAAGGGCGACTGCTCCTGGGGACCACACTTGGCTGTTGCTGCCATCCTATCTCGCAGTGTCACTGCTTCCAGGTGCAGCTCAAAGCAAGCCTACACCTTCTACAGAAGCACCTGGGAAACGTGGCTCAAGCGAGCAGGTAGCTGCTTTTGCAGGGTCTACAGGCTTGCTTGCTGACCGAAGGCTTGATGGTTCAAGTCCACCTAGAGCACCTCAAAGGAGGCCTGGTGATCGACTCCTGAAAATCAACCACTGGAACACCTCTGGAGGACAGTTCTCCTCTGATACTCTTAGGACCACTCTGAATTGAAAGCAACTTGATGGCAACTTGTGGATAGTTCCAACTTGGAAGGCTCTTTGGGAAGGAGTGTGGTAGGCAGGGGCAAAGTTGATGGTACCTGTGTGTTAGTCTGGGTAAACTAAAGAAACAAATTCATAGACACGCATATAGATGCAAGAGGAAGGAATGGAACATACCAGAGGAATGGAACATTAGAAAGCATCCCAACCCACTCCAGTCCAAGGTCATAAGTCCAAAATTAACCCATATGTACTAAACCAGTGTATAAAGTCTCCTTCCAACTCATGAAGCATGTTCAATGACACCAGGACAATCACAGGCCAGTGGGTGCTGAGTCTTGTATGTCCAGCAGCAGTAGAAACATTCCGACTTTGGCAGGGGTCCCCTCATGGCTCGTTTCCAAGGATCAGGGTCCATCAGCAGTATCCAGTGGCAGTAGAAGCATCTCAGCACTGGCAGGGGCCTCTCTGTGGTTTTTCTGGCTTTAGAGGTCTGGTTTCATCAGGGTAAGACCGTGTGGCTTCTCCTCTGGCTCCTCCAGTTCCTCAGACGCTGCCATCTTGTCTTGTCAGTCAAGCGTCTCCCAACAACTAGGGAGATGGTCTCTCACCTCCATGAGGAAATATCACGAGACTTTCCAGAATTCTCAGAGAAAGCCATGTCCACACAGAGGTCTCGTTGGCTATCTCCAGATTGATAGGTTAGACTCCACCCCTACATTCCCCCATCATGAAATTGACACATAAGTACATGACTGCTACAACCTGAGAAGTGGTATTCACAGGGGGAGACCAAGGAATGTCAGTTGAAATCAAGAAAGATGGAAAATGTCAAGAAAAGACAATCCCCCAAACAGAAAATTTCAGGGTAGAGGAAAGGCCGGTGAAATGAAGTAATTCTACTGAAAATCTTCTGTCCTCACCCCAGGGAATTGTTAACCCAGTTTGGAAACAAGAAATAAGAAGGGAGGGGAAAAAAGAGTGGAAGGGGCATCTTTGTTCTCTTTTTAAATACACAGCAATGTATTAAAAGATGTGTGCCTTTTAATGGTACACAGTAGCATGAGATAGATATGCACTGTTAATCTTCCACTCGTGGTAGGCGTAAGCCGTGTCCAACTCAGCATGAAAAAGTAAATGTATCAATGTGTTTTTTAAAGTATATATATATTCACAGCTAAAATGGGGGCTAAACATGCTAATGAATTCACACAGGGCCAGAGGTGAGAGAAGCAGAGAGCCTGCTAAGCTCCCTTCTCTCTGGCATCGCCTGACTATTCTGGGGTACTTCTGAAACAGTAAATTGGCTTCCTTGAAGGCAGAACTAAGAAATATAGGCTCAGGTTCACCCCAAAGACATAAAGTCTTATGTTCTGCACAACTGGTCAGTGGCTTCCCTTTCTAACAGCAGTTTATGTTCCCATTGGGCCTTTCCGTTCTACCAGCTCAGACCCATCTTCTCCCCCTTCTGCCTGGGCCTTCCTTTTATCCCACAGGTCCCAAGAACAGGATCTTCGTGGACCAATTGACCTACCTCCATCTTCTTCTCCACACCAAGCTCTTGGATCTTCAGTTGCCTTTATTCCAACTGTTTGCTCTGCCTGGGAGCATTTCTTCTTACTTCTCTATTTCCCATCTATCATGCCCCTATAGCATTTGGTAGCATTTACGAGGTGACATGTCTATCTTCTTTCACTAAAGTCATTGGGGGCAGTCATTGACGGCCTCATTGTCTTTTCAGCACTATGGCTAATGTAATTGGAGTCTATTAGATGATGTCTGCATAAATTAATACCATGGAATTTGATGAATATAATAAAGGAGCAGATGATGTGATGAGTAGTGAAAGATGGTGTCCTAAATGAAAGTCCTATAGGAACAGGAAGGATGTTGGCTCCAGGGTTTCCCAGCCTGCGGAAGAACTTGAGATGTACTGTGAGTCATAGGCAAGTATCTTTGGGGCTTGTGATTTATCTCTATGCAATCCCATGCCTAAGTACTGCCCTCTCCATTTCTAAGGTGCAAATCCTCCTCTCCATGACAACTGAATGGTCTTTTGGTGGGGGGGCATCATACCCTCTGGTGGGAGTGGGAGGCCCAGCCTTGCTCCTGGAGAGCTGCTGCTGGATTTGAACCACCAGGCTACAGTCCCGCACTCAACCACTACGCCACCAGGGCTCAGCCCTGAATGGTCTTTTTTTAGGTAGTTTCAAGACCAACTTGTTTCTTGGAATAAAGAAACTTCCTTCTCTGGATGTGTACAGTTACCATGTAGAAAGGGGAAGAGCAGAGTTTTGCAGGTAGGACAACAGTTTGTTCTATCAGCGTCCAGGTGGCACTTTGGAGGACAGTTCCCCTGTGGTGATGGAGTGGTCACGGGGTCCCCAAGGAGGGAATGTGGGTGAAAAATGAAGAGAAATGGGAAGGACCCTTGGGAAATATTCCGGGGACTAGTTCTCCATAACAACAGATCTGCCGCTGGCAGAAAGGATTCTTCCTCACCCTGGATATACAACTGCTGGATTTAGGTGCTAAACTCATGTGGTTCCTTATTGCAAAAAAGGAACCCGTTTGTATCTGCCCTACTTTCATTTATGCTGTTTATTATTAGGTCACTGTGAACTTTCTTTCCATGTGTACTCACCATAGAAGAAACATTAGGAGGAGAGGCCAGACTTCCCCCTCTCTCTGACCTACTCCTATCCTTCATAAGCCTCACTTTGCTATCCTTTCTGGTTCCTTCACCATAGTTTTTGATTACTTTCACCTTCTCTCTTTTGTTCCTTCTACTTTTTCCCTCACTTCATTGAATCCCTCCCTGAGTCTCAAAGTGACTTGTGGAAATCTTCTGAGCAAAAAGAGCATGAACTATGCTTTCCTGTGAGATCCAAAAGTCTCCGGATGGTGCAATTCATGTATTTGGCTGCTCACCCCAAAGCCATAGGTTCAGGTAACCTCTTTCTAACAACAACCCACATTGAAAGCACGGTTCTTTTCTGACACACGTGGGTCACCGTGGATCAGAACTGACTTGCTGGCAACTGACTGGTTTGTTTGTCATTTGTCTGGGAGCAGATGCAGCCTCCCACCAGGGAGCATGGCTTAATGAGAAGAGCGCAGATAGATTGCAGCACCTCTTCTACTCTCCACTCTTGGGCCATGAACAAACCACCTTACTGGGAGTGGGTGGCCCTGCTCAGGGAAAGAGAGTCCGTAATTTTGCTTTATAAGTCTGTGTAAAGGAAATGGAAATCCTCACAAAGGGATCAGTAGATAGCACCATGACAAATGGAGAAAAGACCAAAGTTTTCAATGACCCTATTTTGCTGGCATCCATGGTCAGTGCACATGGAAGGATCAGTCAAGAAATCAAGCGATGCATAGAGCAAATCTACTGCACAAGACCTCTTTAAAATTTTGAGGGTCAAGGATGCCATGTGGAGGACTAAAGTGCACCTGACACAAGCATGTGAATGATGGTGCAGGCAAAGATTAATGAACATACCATGGACTACCAGAAGAATAAACAAGTCTCTCTTGGAGGAAGTACTGTACAATGCTCTTTAGAAGCAAGCATGAAAGATTTGATCTCACAGACATGATATAAAGAGAGATCAGTCCCTGGAAAAGGACATGATGCTTGATAAAGTAGAAGAGTCATGGGGGCAGGGGGAGACCCTCCACAAGATGGGTTGAAAGAGTGGGCTGGGCAGTATTCTGTTCTGTTCTATCGATGTGAGTCAGAACCAACTTGAAGGCACCTGACAACAATAAATGACTACAGGAGCCAGGAGGCTCATGACGGAAGTGTTCTCCAAAGCCCACTTGATGGAAAAGTGATCTTGGATATATATTTATATCTGTATCTATATAACTATAACTATAAGTTTCTAGGCCCTTAAACACTACTCAAAGCAACACAGTGGTTTTCTTTGCTGGTAACATGAAATCCCAAAGGGCCTAGACTTATGTGCAAGGCTGTATCATTGGACTGCTACCTTGCCATCCAAAATTGGTCTTCTTTTCAGCTAGCAAATAATGAGCGTGGACCAAGTGCCAAACTCCCGATTGCCATCCTTTGTTTTCCTCCCGCTTGTCATTTTCACTTCAACTCACCCCATCACAAAATGGGCATCCTTGAAACTTCCAAACTGAAGGTTCCTGAGAAGGTTGGCATCATCAGTGGGTGTAATTTTCTGCTGCTCCTGACCTGAGACCCACATCAGAGCTGCCTCAGGGGTTAGTTCCTCCAGCCCGGCACTGCTCAGACACTCTCCCCCTCCTCCCACGGGACCACTGTACAGCAGTGTGCTGGTTTCAAGTGCACAACTTCAATATATTTGCATACACAGAGACAAATAAGGATAATGCGTTTGCTTATGCTGTATTCTGTTATTTTGACAATGCTTTCACGTGTATTACCTCATGTAACTTCGAATTAGAATGAGCATCCAAAAAGCAAAAGTGGCCTTCTTATGAAGATGATGCCAAAGGCAAAGAAGAAAGCCCCTGCCCCTCCCCAAACAGAAGCCAAAGCAAAGGTGTTAGAGGCCAAGAAGGCCTTGCTGATAGAAGTCTGAAGCCACACACAAAAATAATAAGATCAGCACATCAACCACCTCTGGGCACCCAAGACCCTGAGGCTAAGAAGGCTGCCCAAATGCCCTCAAAAGAGTGCACCAGGAGAACAAACTGGACCACTGTGCCATCATGACGTTCCCCTTGACCACAGAGTCTGTCATGAAGAGAACAATACACTTGTGTTCATTGTGGATGGATGTCAAGGCCACCAAGCACCAGATCTAACAGGCTGTGAAGCAGCTCTGTGACATGGACATAGCCAAGGTCAACACCTGGATCAGGCCTGACAGGTAGAAGAAGGCATGTGTTTGACTGGCTTCCGACTATGATGCTTTAGATATTATCAATGAAATGGGAATCATATAACGGATTCCAGCTTGCTAATGCTAAATAATAACTTTACAAATATTTTCAATACATTATAATTTCTAAAAAGCAAAATTGTGTGACACACACACACACACACACACACACACACCAAGACTAGTCAAATACAGTTCTTTTTCATGCTGTCCTCTTCCATGGTGCTTCTTAGCTTCTATTAAACTGGCCAGACTCATGGCAGGTCTCAGGCACAGAGGGATGAGACTCTCGAGATGCATAGGGTTTCAATGGCTGGGTTTTCAGGAGTACATCACCAAGCCTTTTTTCCTGGTCTTAGACTGAAATATGTCCATAGTATAACAAGACACAAGCCTCTCAGGACAGACACCCGGAGTGGCTGTGCATGAGGACCAGCGGCATGAAATTCAACTTGGGTCTCCTGATTGTACTATGAATGACCACTAAACCCTGCTTGGTCCATAAAAGGAAACAAGTGCCCTTCTAGCTCCAAAGCAACAAAGCCCACATGGAAGAAGCACACCAGCCTGTGTGATGACCACAAGATGTAAAAGAGATCAGGCATCAAAGAACTAAAAATTATATCATTATAAATGAGTGGGAGTACAGATTGGGGAACCAACGTCCATCTGCAGGGGAGTGACATCCCCTTACAGAAGGGTCGCAGGGAGACAAACCAGTGAGGGTACAGTATAGCAGTGATGAAATATGCAACTTTCCTCTAGTTCTTAAATGCTTCCTCTCTCCTACTATCAAGATCCCAATTCTACCTTACAAATCCGGTTAGACCAGAGGGTGTACACTGGTATAGATAGGAACCGGAAACATAGCGAATTCAGGACAGATGGTCCCTTCAGGACCAGTGGTGAGAGTGCCAAAATCAGGAGGGTGGAGGGAAGGGGACTGAGTATAAGGATCTACGTCTAATCTCCTTCCTGAGGTAGGGACAACAGGGAAGTGCACAAAGGGAGACCAGGCAGTGTACGATATGACAAAATGATAATTTAGAAATTATCAAGGGTGCATGAGGGAGGGGGGAGCAGAAAAAAGAGGAGCTAATACCAAGGACTTAAGTAGAAAGAAAATGTTTTGAGAATGATGATGGCAACAAATGTACAAATGTGCTGTGCATACTGTGGGTGGATTGTGATAAGAGTTGTATGAGAAACCAATGAAATAATTAAAAAAAAAAAAGAAGTGATAGCCTTATCCTCAAAGCAGACCTAATGTCTAGACTTCAGCTGGACGCAGATCTTCTATTTCCTCCTTGCTGTGGTTTCAAAAACCTCCCCCCTTCACTGACTTCTTCTCTCGGCCTCTCTGCCTTCTAGATCCCCACAGTCCAGCACAGAATGACTTCTGTCCATTTCCTTTGTACTAGAAGCCCCAGGCTCTTTTTTTTTACCAACTCCAGTGTCCAAAGCCAGTGTTCTTTACATGAGACCTCCCAACTCCGGAGTGTGAAATAGGGGCGATTTGGCCAGACAGAATATAGTTTTCAAGCAGCTTCGCTTTAGCTGGCTACATGCTATTTTCCACATGACAAACATGCCACTGAATACTTTACACATGTCACCTCCCCTAATCTCCACAACACGCTCAACAGATGAGTTTAAGTAACTTTTACCAAGAGACTGAGTTACCAAGCTGACTCCAAAGCCTCAGCATGTCTTGACTCTTTAATCTTCTGCTAGCTTCACAATTCCATACATTTCATTGAATTCATTTTCAGAGGCACACAATTTTGTGTGACATCTCCGAGTTCCTTCTTAACACAATGCCCTCGTATCGATTCAGCAGACCTCATACCCGGTCTCAGAGCATCTCCTGGCCCCACTCCTCCTCCAGAATTCTCCCAGGCAAACATGAGCATGATCACAGCTCCATGCACCTCAGGATGCTCCCAGGCACAGTGGAGGACAGAGGACAGCTCTCCACTACATTTGAGAGGAAGAAATGGCCCCGTTCTCTACTACCCTGTAATTCTATACACAGGACCTAGTCTTCATCCTGTCCTGGTCTTAAAACAAAGGGCCTTTGCCCCAATTACCCACCTGGGAGCTTGCCTAAGTATGGATACCCCTCCAAGACCCTGAAACAGCACACTCTGAGGGTTGGGTTTGGGCAAGTTTCTTTTTTTAGCTACTAGGTGATAAGGATGAGAACTGCTGCTTGTATTTCTTAATGCCAATCCACACCCTTAATCCCTTTTCTAGAGTTGACTCAGAAATAACAAACTCCAGATACTGATATGGAGTACATACAACAGGGTTTGCCAAAGATATGATTGCTTTCTTGCTATACACCCTCAATGCCTCCTGCCCAACAGAAGATCAGTGTACATTGTCTCTGCTCTGTGAACATGCACGATTGACCCCATGCCACTGAACAATATGTCTATATGTTGTTCCAGAATTATTATTCTCTTTGCATGAATGTATCTGGTTTACTTAATTGACGGTAAGTATCTCAAAGATAGCCATGATGCTTTGTAGTGGTTGTCTCTTTCTATAGTGTTGTTAGATGCGTTCAAATCCCTTCCTACTTAGAATGACAGTTTGTACAACTGAAAAAAAATGCCTGGTCCCACACAGTTCTCACATCTTTTCGATGCCTGAGTCCCTCATTGTAACTGCAGGGTAAATCCATCTAGTTACAGATATTCCTCTTTTCTGCCGACCTGTGTCTTTACCTCAGAAGCACAATGAAGGGTTCTGGAATTCTATTTTTTTGTTGTTGCAATGGTATCCATCATTTGTTATGACCCACACAGTTGAAGCCCTTTCTACAGTCCATAAAATACAGCTTTGGGGTATTTTCTGCTTTCAGCCAAGATCCATCTGATGTCAACCATTATATCCCTGAATCTGGATTGAACTTCTGGTATCTGCCTGCCAATGTACAGCTCCAATGGTTGTGTTTTGTTTTGTTTTTTAAACTCTCAACTACACAATTCTATTTGCACGTAACAATGGTTTGTTTGTTTGTTTGTTTTTGCTAATTTCTTCATTCTATTGGATCATCTTTCATTGAGTGGGCATTTGGCTAGGTAATTTCTTGGCATAGAAAACAAGTGAGTACCTCCAGAACTCCACAGGTTTATTGAAACATTTCCATTGGTATTTCATCAATTCCTGCAACTTCGATGTCTTCAATGCAGCTTCTTCTTTTCACACCATCACCTCTTCATCATAGGCTACCTCCCAAAATAGGTGAAGCTTGTCCATTTTTTTGGTACAGTGACTCTGTGTGTTCCTTCCATCTTTTTTTTTAATGCTTCCTGTATTGTTCATAGAATCCTTCATTTTATAGACTCCTTCAGTGTCTATATGTTGTTCAGGTCTGAATTTTTTCTCCACCTCTTTCAGCTTGAGACTGCTGAACATTACCTTCCCTTTAGTTTTCTAACTCCAAGTAGTTGGACATTTAACTATAATACTACACTTTGTCTTCTCCAGCCGCTCTTGAAAATTTTTCTGGCCACCTCTTTCATCTCATCATTTGTGTCACTTGCTTCAGCTCCTCTGCACTCCAGATCAAGTGTCAGAGATCTTCTGAAATCTGTTCTGATTTGTTCTTTGTCTTCTGTCTTTTAGAAAGCCACTTGTTTTTTCAGCTTATGTTGCACTGGATGTCATCCCACAACTCCTCAGGTCTTTGGTCATTAGTGTTCAATGACTCAAAACTATTCAGATGGGAAATACACAGTCATACTTTGATTCTTGTAGACGTGTTTTAGTTTTTTCAACGTTGTGGGGACCAACCTCCACAACCGATGAGTCCTAAGGGGTTGTTGTGTAATTGAAGGGTCAATCAAAGAGAAAACAGACAAAGCATGCAGAGGCTCGCCTCTTCCATGGAGACCAGAACCAGAGAGAAGGGCTCATGTATTCTCTCGCAGACTTATTATAATCTTAGGACGTGCAAGCCACGTCATACCCCTCCATAACAGGAAAGGGAAGTGCCAGAGGCATACACATAACAGGAAGGGGGTGTACTAGAGGTATACACAAGGCAGGAAGCCACATACAAAACAAAATGGGAGGGTTTTAGAGTTAAGATGGTGGCTGGTCTTGGCTGTTTCTCAGCCTTAAGTGTCCCTGAGCTCTTCTCCAGGGGAACAATCTATGATCTTTTTAAGAAGGGAGTGTGCCGTCCTTAGGGTGGGGTGGTCTCATTGCTTTTGATGGCAAATAACCTGTGGGTAAAGTGACCAGATGTCCCACTTTTTAACACTTTAACAATATCCTGCAGCGTTTTAAAATTAAAATAAATATATTTCATAACTATTTTTGCGTTCTATGAAAATTTTTGTTGCTCCATATAGACTAAATTTTTAATCAAGAACCACCCCTATCCCTGCCCCTCACCCTGGTCAATGTGTCCCGCTTAAAATCTGGTCACTTTACATGTGGGAGCATTCTTGGCAGGACTCGTGGGTCTGGGGAAAAGGTGTAGAAAGTGCAGCATGCTACTGTGTCTCCTGGAGCAGACTGAAGCCATAGATATCCACGCCCTTAGGGGAACCCACGCTTGCAGTAAGACCCCAGGCCAGCTCATCAGACAGGATTATGCTTTAAGCCTCTGAGACAGAGCCTATCAGAATGCTTCTAACTTCCTCATAGTAACAGCCAAGCTCCTGTAATGTGATTGGACGAAATAGTCTTGTAAGGTAATTGGACAGCTGGCTCAGCCAGCTATACCTTATTTACTTAACTCGGTCGGTAACACCTTATTTACATAGCCCACAGCGCGGGCCAATCGTTTGTCATGCTGCAAACCCATGACCATATAAGGATATGTTTGGAAACCAGGAAGTGTTAGCTGATTGGTCGGTGAAGCCCATATAAACTTTGCAAAAGCTGTAAGGACGTTAGAGCTACGCCATCAAGCTGGGTCTCCCTGGTGTGTGTGCCGGACCTGTTCCCACAGTTGGCATCCGCAGGACGTTTCGAAGTCGGGTGAGTGGACCGCTCTAGTAATGGGTAATTCGCTCTCAGCTGAACGTTTTAAAGGGGTTCTAGAGAGCAGACACGTCAAGGTTTCTGGAAAGCACATGAAGGCTTTTCACGGGTGAGTTTTAGAACTCTGCCCTGGCTCCTAGAGGGTCACCTATGGGACAAACATACCTTGGAAAAACTTGCAGAAGAAGCTCGGCTCCACGAGAGTAAGGGACTAGAACTGCCAGTAACCTTTTTTCCGATCGCTACTGCTGTTTTGCGTGGTCTTCGAGGGGCAGCCCCTCTGGCTCGGGTCCTTGCGCGTGAGCCTCAAACCTCGGCCGAGACCCCGGCCGCTCAGTGGGTGGAGCACGAGACTCCTCCAGACGCTACCGAGGTAACAGACCTGATGACCTGCCGCTGACTCCTGAGGCCCCATCCTGCCGGCCGGCGGCGGCTTCTACAGGAAGACGGCTGTATTCGCCATTAGGGGCTGACGCGCCTTGTCCATTAGAAATGTTACCTCTCCCAGTGACTACATCCACCGGAGGCTTCCCAGCCAACCCTCCTACAAGGGCCCCCAGCAGTTAATCCCGGGATGGTGGCGGCCTTAGCAGACTAGGCGAATCCCCGGGGAACTGAGTCGAACGAATCTCCCATGCTTCCTCAATGCCACCAACTTTCGGGTAAACCGGTAGGAGTTGGACCCGGGTCACAGTTGTTTCCTGTAACAGTTAACCTACAGGAAGGTCAACAGCCACAAAGGAAGTGGTTTCCATATAGCTTGGAAACGTTCAATAACATGAGGAAAGTGGTACCAAAAAACGGAGGGCAAATATGGGAAGCTGGAATTTTTTTTTTTTGGGGGGGGGGGGGGGGAGGGGCATCACTGTTCTCCGGTGGTGGGAGTAGGAGGCCCAGCCCCACTGCTGGAATTGAACCTCCGTCCCAGTGGGCCGCAGTCCCGCGCACAACCTCTCTGCCTCCGGGGCTCAGCCCGGAAGCTGGAATTAAAAAAAAAAAAAGAAAGAAAACTAGAGGAAGGGGAAAGAGGACCTTATACCAACGCCTCAAAATATTTAGAAATGAATATAGCAACATGTGTACAAGTGTGCTTAATACAAGTGTGTTGAAGGTTATAGGAGCCCCCAATAAAATCTATATTTGAAAAAACAAAAAAAACGGGCTGAGTCCCAGCGGCGTAGTGGCTGAGTGCGGGACTGTGGCCCACTGGGTTGGCGGTTCAAATCCAGCAGCAGCTCTCCAGGAGCAAGGCTGGGCCTCCCACTCCCACCAGAGGACAGTGATGCTCTCCCCCCACCCCCACCCCCAAAAAGGCCTACATTCTCCATTCATAACATCTCTATTTAGTGACTCTGCAGCACAGAGAGTTGCCAGCTCTCTGGGCACATTTGCGAGCTCTTTGGGCACTTTTGTGTGATTACCCTAACTAATCCTGTTAACATGTTTTCACATGCTATCAATGTCCTTTTAAGCCTTCCTTTTGCTGTCATTAAGCCTATCCCGATATTCTTCATGCCACAATGGCCTCCAAATAAGTGTTGTTAGAACAAAGATATCACCCTGTTTATATTGAAAACATTTGCTCTCACCAAATGTTACCTGGTTTCCTGTCTGCGGATAATCAGCAAATTGATAAATTGTTAAGTGTCACTCTCTGGAATTGACTTGTCGTTGTATGCACACCCAGTTCCACAATTCAGTGGATTGTTTATTTCCTGAGTTATTCAAAGCAACATGTAAACATCTAGTCCATGCATGTTCCATCTGTAGGTCTTTGCTTCTGCTGGGCGCCCTTCAACCCCATAGGTGTAAACCTTTGCCCAAATACCCTTTGGCAAATTGATGTGAGGCATATTCCCCAATTTGGTCGTTTAAAATTTGTACATGTAATTCTAGATAATGTTTTCTTCATATATGTTTGCCATGGCTGTGTCTAAAGAAAATGCATGAGCTGTAATTTCGGCATTCAAAACTGCCACGCTTGTAATGGGTGTTCCTTATGCCATTAAAACTGGTAATGGACCAACCTATACTAGCTCATCTTTTGCCGCATTTTGTTCATCTTGGAACATCTCTCATTCCACTGATATTCCATACAACCCCTCAGGTCAAGGCCTTGTTGAACATGCCCATGCTGCCTTGAAAAACAA